>JAJHUR010093419.1:0-53954 GCA_027495735.1 Lutjanus campechanus | reverse complement strand
CCTCTCCTCTCGTCTCCTTCCCCCTTCCCTTCCCTCCCCTCCTGCTGATTTATCTAATTTGTTACTTCTTCTGTCTTGTCCTATTTATTTGTCCTGTCTGTTTCTAAAATATACACACATAACCACCCTTACAACACACACACACACACACACACACACACACACACACACACACACACAAACACTCCCATGCCTCCATGCCTAGGGCTGTGGGGCAGCATTCTGGCTCTGTGTGGATTAATCTGCTCCCTGCCTGCAACCGAGCTGCCACCACTTTCTTTGGTCCCAGGACACACACAAACACACACACACACACACACACATCTTCTTAGACTGACACACACATACATATACATGCCCAACTGGACAGCTTACATTTGTATACATTTCTGTACCGTATTGTACAAAGACTCGACATACAGCCCTGTAGATCAGCATCGAAAACAGCCTTGTAAGCTGTTCTGAATTTCATAAACAGCACACTGTATATATGTATGTGTGTGTGTGTCCCTCCTCAAGGTGCAGGGACTGAAACAACACCAAACATCTCCTAGTTTGCCTCACTCTCAAAACTTTATGAATTTGATGAGGGCGGATAAATATTCCATCTGCTGTGTGTGTGTGTGTGTGAGCGTGTGTGTGTGTGTGCCTGACAGTCTCCCAGCAGTCTAAGCCAGTGTTATCCCTCCAGCCGTACCAATCAATAGTATATCTGGAGCTGGCGGCGTGCTCAGTTCCCCCAGCTCTTCTCTGCAGCTGCCAACAGGGTGACCAGCTTAATTCTCACACAAACACACACACACACACACACACACTCACACATAAAATAACTCTCATAACTCTCTTATTCACTTCCACGCACATGTTGACTTGCCCACACTGAAGCAGCCGCCTGCATCATTAGCAGTTTAGTGTCGAGTGTGTGAGCTCAGTCAGTTAATGATCGGCTTTTCTCTGCTATTGAGCTGTTGTGGAGACACACAGGCAGCTGTTTGGTATTTTGCTTTCACCTGGTCTCACTGCGTAGTGACATTTAACATAATTTACAGTTGGGCTTCTGTGACAAAACCTTATCTGAACCTTCATCTGACATTTAAATGTTAGAATGAATAAGACCTGCCTGCCTTTACAACCCTTCATTATGACTGTAAATTATAGCAACTATCTCACAAAATTGTGGACTTTGAGATGCAGGATTCCTGATCTGCAGTATCAAGATAACACTTAATACTTGTGATAGACTGAAACAGGACATTTTTGGCTCTTGAGTGACAGATGTTAACATTTTGTTTAAGTCAGGGGTTTCAAACCCCTCTCCCCTTCCCTCCGGCCTATGACATGGTGTCAAAAACATAATATATATATATTTTTTTTTTCTAGTTGTTTTCTAACAATTTAAATTACCCCTTAAATTGAATACGATGGAAACAAAACACAATTCAATTAAAAAAGTGTGTTGTATGTTTTTCTGAGGGATAGCATGTTGTAATTTGCTGATATTCTGCATCCAGAGGAGCTTGTTCAACAACATTTCTCTATCAGCAGAGCAGATTAGCAAATTATCAAGTTGCATTTATGATTGGTAACACGACAAAGCTCGAGTTTTCACCCCAGAATCTGTGGCATTTGATGAAAAAAACACAAAAACACAGACAAAAACACAAAAACACAGACGAGACTGACAGTTCTCAGCTAGCCATTTTCATCAGGGGTATTAACAACTAATTCAAACTAACATTTGTGTCCAATGCATGGCTAACTAATGTTTATAAAAATGTATAGAAACTTATGTTTGATGAAAATATTTTGGTAAGGGAGGCAAAAAAGTAAATTTTCAGAAATATTGTGCTTTCTTGCACCACTTGAACGTTGAAGTGGCGCCCCTGTGAGATAATAATCTCATAGTGGCCACAAGCCAATTTGAGTTTAAGACCCCTCATTTAAGTGCCCATGAAGTAAATATTAATCGCTGGTGCACATAAAAATTACATTAAATTTCAGTGTACATTTGACTGTTTTTTAGGGGGAGCTTTGTTTGTTGTGGGGCTGTGAATGTTGTCAGTTGACTGTTAAATACGAATATTGAACTATTTGTTCCTTTTTTCCCAGTTTGGTGCCACACTAAACTCTTACATGAGCCTACATGACCAAGAGACTAAGACTCACAATTTAATGCCTTGGTCTGTGGTGATTTTGAGACTCGGTTTGTAAATTTTACAGCCTGTTACTCAGTTGCATCACCACTTGATTCACCTTGTCTCATCAGTTAACCATCAGCGCATGTTGTCTTTTTGAATAAGTGCACCAGCTAATGTAAAACTATATTCATGATTCCCCTTACACTCTCACTGAAAAAGAAAAAAAAAAGACACGACTGCTCGACACAAAGAATCACAGACGAATGTGGGGTCTCTGACTCATGAGTCGAACCTTCAACTATCAAGGGGCGGTCCTACTTTGTTGGTTATGTATTTTCATCATATTGTCAGTGTACAGTTTGGGTGAACAAGTCAAACAATTTTAATCAATCTGTTCTATTTATATATTTATGACACTTGTATATTTTTATATTATGCAATTTACTTTATAGTTTTAACATGTAATGTATGGTAGATGTGTCAAAAACCTGTTTTTGTGTGAGTATGCTTGTGCATGTTTGAGTCCATGTATTTAGCCTGTCTGTTAGCGTGTGCTCATGTCCACCCGGCCTGGTCCATTATTAACAGTGAGTGAGATGTTATTATTATTGGCGAGATGTACAACATATGCTGTTCTGGCTGCTCTCCAGCCCTGCCTGTCTGTCTGTCAGTCACACACACACACACACACACACACACACACACACACACACACACACACTTGCATCCACACATGTACACTCATCATGTTAATAAGCTTATTATGTTGATGAGGGCCTCAACAGTACCTGAAATATTCCTGCATCTGCCTCCTTTTTCCTCCTCTTCCTCGTTCCTCCAGAGGTGAGTGAACAGGCACATGAGAGGATGAAAGAGAAGGAGAGAGCGAGGGAAGACATGATTAGAGGACGAAGAAGGCAGGATGAGACAGGATGGAGAGGACAGCGCAAGGAGAGCAGGCAGAGAAGAGGAGCAGGAAGGCAGCCCAGACACAAGACTTTGATATAGGAGCAACTTCTTTCACAGGACATCTCTCCCCTCCTCACACACACTCACACTCACAATCACAACAGCTCACAGTACAGTACCTGTGCTAGCCAGCTTGGAGGTTGGATGGCCCTGACCCATGTTGCGGGCTGTTCCTGCCTTTTCCATCCAGGGACGTTCTTCTCTGTGTCTGCCAGCAGAGAATCAGTGTGCCAGAGAGAGCTGGCTGAGACCAGAGGGGGCATCTGGCGGGCCACGCCAGCACACGGACTCCCTTACTGTAACAGGGGCCTCTGAAGACCTGCCATCCCATGATGTTTGCCTCTGTATGTGTGTGTGTCTGTGTGTTGAGATGAGGGGGGAGCCTGTCTTCACCTCAGTCCTTGTTATCTGTGCCACCATTTCTGTTCATCTCCGACTACTTTTATTGCTTTTACTTTCCCCTTGAGCAAAATGGCATGTTGATTCCTCTTCGCTGTGTTTCCTCGCTCATCTGTCTCTTCATTGAACACCTTGGGCAGTCCATGTCGTCCAATAAAATAAATGCAGATATGCAGAACAAAAGCAGATGTCCAATAAAACAAATTGTCCCATTTAAAAAAGCAGAACTTGTGAATCTCTGCTCTCCTCAGGTCCTGGAGGACAACGACTATGGTCGGGCAGTGGACTGGTGGGGTTTGGGTGTGGTGACGTATGAGATGATGTGCGGCCGGCTGCCGTTCTACAACCAGGACCACGAGAAGCTGTTTGAGCTCATCCTCATGGAGGACATCAAGTTCCCGCGCACTTTGTCAGCCGACGCCAAGTCCCTGCTGTCCGGCCTGCTCATCAAAGACCCCAACAAACGGTGTGTGTCAAGGTTTAGTGTAGCTAACTGTGTGTGGACAGATCTTGACAAAAAAGTTGGAAATTGATGGTGAGGGAGGTTTGCAGTAGAATAATTTTTGTCCCTCATTTCTTGGTTGCTACATTTTGGACAGACAGAGGGACTCATTTTACTTTTTTTAATTGTCTTAAACAACTGAAGAAATCTCTGCATACCTGAAGCAAGGAAGCAAAGCTTTAAAATCCTCATGTACTGTCTTACTAACTGCTGGCATATTTATTTACAACTTTTTCCAACACTTTTAAATGTGTTAAGTGGCCAGAGGCATTATGTTTTTGGGTTGTCCATCCATCCCATTCTTGTGACCCAAATATATCAAGAAGACCTTAATGGAATTTCTTCAAACCTCAGATTTTGGCGGTCCAAGGTCAAAGCTCAAGGTCACTGTAGTCTGACACACCGGACACACACTGTGGGTATAAGTCCTGTCATTGGCTGCAGTATTGCAGCTTCTGCTATCTGTGTTTTCAAAGTGCCTGGAAAACAAGAACAACCTTCAAGCTGCAACCTAGACGCTAAAAATGGCAAATTAGCGCCTGGGACGCTAATGGTACAAATGTAAATAAGTTAACAGCTGTTACTATTTCTTTTGCAGTGATGGAGTCATTTTAATGCCAGGGCTTACCTCCTGATGTGCAAATGTTCCACCAAAACAAGTTCCCCCTTGACACTATTTTGAAGCAGCATCTTCGCTGCATCCTGAGCTTAGCGCCATCCAACAAGTTTGTGATTGCTTGAAAGAAATGCAAACAGGCAGGCAGGGCGTTTTTTCTTTGTTCTGTATAGCAGAATGTGTATGCTTAGAGCCAGACCTTTCTCCAGTGCTGAGTGCTGTGGAAAGAGGTCTGGTTATGTGAGACTAAGGTCACTGTGACCTAATGTGCACGCCTTTCTTGTGAAGTTCTCTATCAGTCCTCAGTACTTCTCTAAAAAAAAGTCTCTAAAGGTAGACAGCATGTCTCTCACTGGAAATTATTCACTGGAATCATGTAACAACTACCATTTTGCCAAAAAATACACTTAGTACCTTATATTAAAATTCTTCACTAAATACATTATATGAGTCTGGACAGACATGCATGTAAACTGCAGCTTGACAGGTTGGCAGAGGCAAATAACTGTGAGGCAGTAATTCTAGTTTAGGAAAAAGATGCCCTCTTTACTTATTTACCTGCGTGGCAGTGTGTGCTTTTCATGGCGTTTCATTCACCAATTGACCTAATTTCTGCAGCCTCTGATTGGATAATTTACCCAGCATGTATATACCAACAATAAGAGACACTGTGTGCAGGAGTTCATTTCACTTTCAAGTTATTTTTGCAAAATAAAGTAATTCATATCTCTTAACCACTTCTCCTGATATCACTTTTATAATTTTTCTACCATTTTGGTACAAATTAAATGTCTCAGTTTAGTTTCATAATATTAATTTCCTCTTTTCTCTTTTCTCTTTTAGGCTTGGTGGAGGACCAGATGATGCTAAGGAAATAATGAGACACAGTTTCTTCTCTGGCGTTGACTGGCAGGATGTCTATGATAAAAAGGTATGGGACACCATGATGGTAAATCTGTATGTTTGCAGTGTGAACTGCATCGTTTTGTACTCCCTAATGAAGTATATTAGGATTTTCTGAGGTTACCATTTAAAGGTAGTAGCACAGAGTGCTGGGTGTCTGCACATACAGCCACCACACACTTCCAGTGGGCCATAAGTGATGATTGAAAGGTATTATTTCTGAGCTGTTTTGTTTTGTTTTGTTTTGTTTTTTTGTTTTTAGAAAAATGGTGCATATTATGCCTTTAATGTATTGTAATTGTGTGAATAATTGTATTTACACAGAGGCTCATGGTTAACGCATGTAACACATGTTAGCATGCATACATCACACATGAACACACATAATGTGTGCATCAGAACAGACAGGCAGCAGTATAGCACACGGCATCATGGAGAGGTGTGACCTTGTATCCTGGAGGTCTTCAGTCTGTTCATGTGTTTGCTCCTGTGACACCACAGAGTGTAAGTCGGGAACTGTGTGGCAACACCTATACATGTTAGACAGGTGCTGAGGTTCCTCCCTTCACTTGGGTCTCTTCTCTCCTATCTGGATCACTCTACAACCTCTCCTGGTCTTCACACCCTCTACTCCTTTCCTTCCCTTTTCTTTCCTCTTTGTTCTTGTCTTTACCTTTTCTTTCTTCTCATCCTTACTTTTATTTCCTTACTTTTTTTCTCTTCTCTCTCCATTTCTCTCCTTTCATTTTGTTTCCTTTAATTTCATTTCATTTTCCTTTCTATCTCTCCTTTCCTGTTGTTTGCAAATCAAAGTGACAGTTACGATTGAATTCTGCTGGTCTTACTGAAGATATCAGTGGTTGCATTTTGAAGCTGTTCATTGGCTTTGATAGTAATTTACAGGGTATTGTAGTGTTGTTGTCTACACTGCTGAACAAAATGGCATGGACAAGTGCAATCTGACTGAGACAGAAAGCATCACACATTTTTTTAAATTCTGAGATGATGGAAGGCCACTTTGGTGATGCTGCCGAAGTGTGAATAAAAATTGAGGTCAGGATCAATAATAACTCAACAATAATAAGGGATTAAGACTCCAAAAATCCACAGACCCTGCTTGTGTGCCTTTTTTTTCCATTCAACTGCAGGAATTTATTTATTTCTTTATTTTTAAGGATTATTTTTTGGCCCTCATTTGGACAGTCGCTGTAGAGAACAAGAAATGTGGGGACGGATAGAGAGTTGTGTATGACATGCAACAAAGGTCCTCTGGCAGGGAGTTGAACTGTGGATGTTGCAGTTATGGTGTGTGCCATATAACTGTTCTTCCAGCCCAAACTGCAAGAAGTTTTGTGATAACCAGAGTGTGATGTCCTTCAGGCGGCTGCTTTGTAGTTTAGAACACAGTACCCAGTGTTGTTGTATAATCTCTAATCTTTCTCCTTTGTGTCCTCCTCACGTCTTTGTCTCTCTCAGCTGGTCCCCCCCTTCAAGCCTCAGGTGACGTCGGAGACAGACACCAGATACTTTGATGAGGAGTTCACAGCCCAGACCATCACAATCACTCCACCAGAGAAATGTGAGTCTCTTCTGTCTCTCTTTCTCGCACTTTAAAACTTGACGACATCTCACTTTCATTTTTTACTTAGCTGCAAACAGAAATATAGATATAAACAGTGAAAAGAAAACGTTAATTCTCTGGTTTAGAGTGTTTGTTTATCAAGCAGTGAGGAGTTAAATATTACATGTTAACTGTTAAAATAGCACACATCCCACCAAAAAATGAATGTGCTATATATGTTTGAGTTGTTATACTTTATTTCTGTGTCACATTTCTGCAGAGGATCATTGTTAATAAAACTGTTTGCTGCACACTGAGTAGATTACATTTATAAAGCGCCAGCTAGTGATCAAATTCAGCTTCTTTACTCAGATATTGGATTACTTTAATAATTGCCGTTTTAAACAATTTATCAGTGCTCCCTCTCTTTCTTCGGGTGAGACATTTCCACTTGAATTAACTGAAGGAACAAACACTCAAAAGTGCTGTTGTCTGTTTATTCAAGTGTCTCGGTAATAGTCCTCGGGCCACACGCAGCTCTTCACAGGCTTTTGAAATAAAGACGCTGGTTTCAAAATGTTCGGCACTGAATTATGCATGAGTGGAACCGATGTGTTTCTCTGCACTAATGTGAGGTTCCACTTGTTTTGTAGGTCGCACATCAGTTAGTTAGCAGGAGATTGGCACATCAAAGGCGCAGTCGTTAATTTAATCTTGTGTTTAAATAACGTACCGCCAACACAATGCCTTGTAAGGTTTGATTAAATTATGAGATGATAAAATCAACCTGGAAATCCATACTGATTTGATTTCATGTATTTATAATAACTGAAATTTGACTTTTTGTAACTTTGAACTTTAAAGTGATGGATTGCATTTTTAGAAGTGGGGTTGTATGAGGTACTTATTAATAGTTGGTGTATTACCTACAGCAGATGAGGGAAGCTAAGGAATGTCCTGACAGGGACAGCAGCAAATTTGTATTTTAGCCACTTAAAAATGGTCCAAAATCAGTAAATTTACCTCACAGGAGTTTTTGGTCTATTGCTGCTTCAGTCCATTAGTTTGCACTACAGTGAATCCAAGCTATCCTTTTAAAATTGTTTTAAAACAACTTTAAAAGTTCCACAATAACACAAACAAACTGACGAAGGCAGTGAAAGACCGGCAACTCCCATGTTATACAAGGTAAATTTACTTATTTTAGAGTCTGGTTGTTTGGATAGAGCAATATTTGGCTTATATAATGGTGTTTTCTCAGCAGAAAAGGCTGTCTAACAATAAGGTTAAGCAGTGAAGATATTCTAAATATTGTGTACACTTAAAACATATATTGATTTTTTTAGGTGGCTGAAATATGTTTTGTTGCTGACCCTGTCCATAGCAATACGTACCAATAAGTACCTCATACAACCACACTTCAAATAATAAAAACTATCCTTTTAAGTAACCGAGTCATTAATTACCTTTGAATACATATTTTTCTGCAGTTGATGAGGACGGGATGGACTGTCTGGACAACGAGAGGAGACCGCACTTCCCACAGTTCTCCTACTCTGCCAGTGGGCGGGAATGAACTGTAGTCACAGTGATATCATCACAGCTGGTCTCTGAGGTCATCAATGTGGGACAAAAAGACCTACAGCTTTGGACCGACCCAGAACGACCGTGACTTTGAAGGCTTTTGCCCTTCTCCTTCTCCTCTCCTCTTCCTCTCTTTTTCACCTCTCCAGTCTGCTTCTCTTATTTTTTTGTGTGATTCCCTTTTTAGAGAGAACCTACAGGCTAAATTACTGTCTAATCCTGCACTGCAACCCTTCCTAGGTGATCCAAACTGTGATGTGATCAGTTACTACAAAATGTCCCTTTAAAGACAGGAGCATCACCGGTGGCCTGCTGTGCTTTGACATGTGTCGGTCCTGCCAAACTCTAAAAAAACCCCCACTTCTGATCAAGTTAGACAACAGCCGATGCATTTTTAACATTTTTGTGGCTTCTTATCTGTAAGATGGAGATCCAGCATTTTGAGTCGTTCAAACCCAAACTGCCGTTCCTGGTTGTATCTCAGGCTTTTACACACAGACAGATACTCAGACTCAGAGAGACACTCGGGTCTGATTTCAAATCCTCATATAAAGAATTCTGGGATTGATTGAGGCTGCCTGGCATTGAGCAGAATCCTACACACCTCATGGCGTCAAGCAGGATTTGACTCAGGTTTTGCTCAGTGCAATTCATTATTGTTGCTGCTATTTCAACTACTACAACTACTACAGGTACTCCTACTCCTACTATACTACTACTGCTACTCTTAAAACCCGGTGCTACACTACTAGCTTAATGCTGCAGATCATTATACAGGCGCCAGCAACACATCAACCACCTGTATTAACGTCTATGCTTGTACAGCTGCAGAACAGGTGTTGCTACTCCTAATGTACTGCTAATACACATCAACTCTGTAGATTAAGATAATGAGAGGATGTCATGTATGTATGTGTGTGTGTGAGAGGTACTATTATGGGTTTGTGCTTAAGAACGCACCTCAAAGCACAGCAGTTCAGAAGGATGAAGCTCCCAAATCATGAGCTTTACTATGTTACCCACAATGCAGTGTAAGGTGGTTGATATATATCACCACAGAGGTGAAAATTAGAGGAAAATGGTTGGTTTGAATGTTCTCCCCTAAAGTTTTTTTTAATTTATTTCCCAGACTTTAGATCTCTTCTGTCCCAAAAAGGAACCGGTACTTAGTATTGATGATGGAAAGCTTTACTGTGACATACTGTTGTCATGGCTTTGGGAACCACACACAGCTGTACTCCTCTGTGTTTGTACAGGAAAGGGAAATTCAAGCAGGAACAGAGTCACCACTGTGTGAGAAAAGAGAAGTCCAGGACGGCAGGTTGGGCATTGTGATGAAAAGCCAGAGAGGGAGAGTACAGGTGAAAGGCTCCGAGAATGATACAATATGAAATATTTATAATGTGATAATTTATGACATATTGAGTGAGGTGACAGCTGATTTCCTGTGAGATTTAAAAAAAAAAAAAAGACATTATGGTCTGTGAGGAGGTACGCATCAACAGTTCATCACAGCAATGGCTATAATATATATATATGTTCTATTTATTGTTCTACTCATCGGTTTTATATTTAACTTTTTCTATTGTTATTACATTATTCTAGAAAAACAAAAATTATTTCTTAGGGCTGAGAAGAAAAAAAGGCACCTCAAGAAACAAAAATGGCTGAAGAATGTAGGAGGGAAAGCAGATCGCCTTCCTGCTCCATTGTTTATTTTAATGATGTTTTTGTGTTGTTTTGTGACCAAAATGTGACAGCCGTGAGCTGACAGGACACGTTAAAGACAGATGATAGTTTACTGGAATTTGGGGGCAAGAAATGTTTCACAGATTCTTCTCTTGTTCAGCTTTATCCCCACAGATGTTTAATGTGAAGTCTCATCTCATCTGATTGGATGTTGACACAAATGCCCCCCATATTTAATCTCACCACAGGTGTGTGCTGGTGAAAGCTGAGACAGAGTTGAGGGAGAAAGACGAAGTGGAAGTTGAGCAGAAAGAAAACAAGTGCAGCACAGAAGTCTGAGTGTACAGCGGTAAGGATGGAAGAGATTCATTACTGAACTGTAAGTGTTTACTGTAAGTGTGTCGAGATAGAGTAGAGGAGAATGTCGAAAAAGAGGCTGAATGTGAGTTTTCAAGGTGAGTCAGTGTTCTTTGTATTTTAGGTAAGCAGGATTTTCCCCACTAAGGTTACCACTAAACCATTCCTGCACTCTCCTCTGTCTTTAACGTGTGCTGTCACTTCTGTGGTCTGGACTATGTCTGTTTGCGTCGTCATGTCTTCCAGTCTGACCAACAAGATTTAAAATCCCCTAAATTTCTCTGTCTTCAAATGCCAGTAAGCCTTATGGTTTAGCTCAGAATAAGTAAAAAAAATAAAAATAAAAAAAATAAAAAAAACATCGACATCCAGCACTCCAGAGCCAAAATTACTCACCAGACTTGAGGAAATATATTTTTAAAAATTTTAAAACTGCATCTAAAGCTAAAAACGTGGAAGACACTTTCAATATCTGGATGACATGGGTTAAAACAAGAGCACCAGGGGATGTGCTCTTTATATTAGGCAGAGAAAACTATTCCAGTATATTTATTTGAATGTTTTTATTATCATCATTGATGGATAACTTGAATTTCTTTTCTATTTAATTTATTTGATGTCATTATGTTTTGGAGTTTAGCAGTAAGGGGGTGTAGTCGTGTTTCACTGCAGTTTAAGTCTTCAGACTTTGTTCTAAAAATAAATGCCTCCTTTTTTTTTCTTTACAGATATCTCTTATACGACACATTACCTGTTTTCCCGCTGCTCTTAAGTCCATATGCTTTACTCTTGCACATCCATTAAATTGCTATTAGCTAGCAAAGGCGCTTTATGGCAGAAAGTATAAAAGGATGGCGCTGGCCTGCATGCTGTAGTCCTCCTCTGTCCGCACTACCAGTCCTGAGTCAAAGTGGCACTCAGAACTCTTATGAAAAATACTTCTCTGTGATCGATTGAGCCTGTCTGGCACAGCTGAAGCAGCCGAATCCCACCCAGCTGGCACCCTCGACAGGCTCAAGCAAACGCTCCCAAGTATTTGGAAGGATTTCAGCTTTGATTTGACCCAGGTCTGCGAGTGACTGAGGAGTTCTAGCTGTATGTGCACGCTTACCGCCAAAATCATTAGAAACCAGAGTTCATAAAATACCGCTTTGTAGCTTTGGCCACAGCACTTTCACATCCATCACTTTTGATATGATTCGGAGGAATCTGATTCAGCCCTGCTTTAAAGGAAGATTTTTAGCTTTTTTATGTTTTTAAGAAAACAAGGATTTTTAAAGCACATCTCCCCTCCACATACGACCAATCACGTCGATGTTGCTCTGATGTTGAGAGTTGGCAAGACTGGGGTGATTGCGTCCCACATGCCAGAGACAGGTCAGTGCTACCGCTGCAGAGTGGGCTGTGGGTCACGCTCAGTGGATGTTTTCAGTACATTGGTCAGTCTTCATGAGGTAAAATGGAAAATGGAAAAATCCACTGATGTCACAGACTCAGTCTCTGTTTTGAAAAGTTTTCCCTGCAACTCTCCTTGTTCAGTCCTCTCCAGATACATCTACTGGCAGCAACAATGCCAGAGGCTTATTTTAAAGGTCAGAGATAATAAAAAATGTCCTCCAACTACTGTAAGTGGAGAAGGTGGAGCTTAGTAATCCTCTTCAATGTGTTTTTTCCCTTAAAGACTATGAATCTGTCAAGGGTTACTTTGTCTCAGTTGTTTTCACCAAACAGAGGTTCTTAACCTGGACGCCGAAGTTCAGTTTAAGCCTCCTCACAGCTTTACTGGTGCCCTCGACTGGTGTGAATCGACAGTGTGTGAGATATCTGACGCTGCACTGACAGTGTTCACTCTTAAAGCTGCTGCTGTTTGTACTGTACATCTATCACACAACAGATCTGACTCCAATAGTATTTGAATAATATGTAAAAAAAAAAATCCTTTCAAAGACCTCAGCTGCTCTGTATTGATCTCGCCCGTTGTTAATGAATGGACGGCGTCAGCCAAAAATCACAAGCCGTGCTCCGCCTGGCGTTTAATGCAGATAATAAGTAACGGCTCCAGTGTTTGGAAGGATTTCTGAAAGTATTTGACCTCATGTCTGCGACAGAGTTCCTCCCCTCTCTTCTCTCTAGTCTACTATCATCATGATTATTAACATGAACAAGCATGAGATGCATTTATTTATAAACAGCAAACAAAAAACGGCAAACATGTACAAATATTACAAAGTGTAACTGAGTCTTAATTTCACGTCCATGTCCATCTACTGTAGCTTTACAGTTGTGTGAGACATTTCTGGACAGCTGCCAGCTGTTCACAGAATGGGCCACGTTTCCCTGAAGCACTGTGGTGTAGTGTAGAAGTCAGCTCTGCTCTGCGTCGTGTCAGCCGAGCAGAGAAGACGTCGACTCTGAGACAGTGTGGGAAAAAATCAGCAGATCGATCAAACAGCCTTTTTCTGTCCCTCATGCTGTTAGGATGCAGTGCTGCTGGCCAGTGAGGCCGCGAGGATGTGAAAACAACAAATTACCATCAACATGAAGCTGTTTTTTACACTGTACATCCTTAGTATTTTTACACATAAAATGTATATGATAGGGATGCACATTATTTTCCTTCTTACAGACAGCTTCAATAAAGCACTATGTCAATCTGCTGCCATGTGTTGATTTGTTGTTTCCTTTGTGTCTAAAAATATTATTCGTTATCCTCTTTAAATTTTGGCTCAGTTAAAATGTTAAAAATGGAAAAGACAAACAGAAATATTCCTCAGAGTTGAGGCTTAACTTCTTCTCCATTTAAAAAATGTGAAACATTATATTTGTTCTGAATTTTAAAAAAACATTCCCAGATCACAAAGAGTATTCTAGCTTCCAGGTTTACTTCTGCGGTACGTAGCCCACTGAACATGGGCAGTAGTGTTTCTCCTGCTGGCACAGCCCACAGGTTCTCATTGTGATGACAGCACAGATTTTCACTTTTCTTTCTCGTCTTGAAAAGTTTGACAAATATAAAACCTCCATGGATCAAAAATTCATAATATAAATAATAGTCATAATCGACCTTGTTTGCAGTCTGAAGTGTCGTGTCAACAGTTTAACATACTTCTCTTTTATAATGATGGCTCACGGTGAAAATACTTTTTGGGCTGCAGGGGAGCTATAATACCCCGACTGGCAGTTGGGAAAAATTGGAAGCTGAGGGACAATGTCCTGTCTAGGTTTTATTATTGACCTATAATGAAATCTATCTGGTGTGACTCAGGCAGAAATCATACTCATGGATGAGTTAATATTAAAGTTTTATTCATGTTACATTTGATATGTCCGTTGTATCTGTTGCGTTTTCCCAGACATGATAGAACTTGCATTTAGCAAGGAAACTTACTTAAATTATTTAATTATTATGGATTGACTATTGATGGAAACATTTGGGATAATGTAAGAACACAATTTAGCAAAATTATATAAAATTGGAGTGTTTTTGAACATTTTAATACATAAATGTCACATATAGCTTTAAAAATGTTTAAAAAACACAAAATTGTAGTACGTCTAACCACAGTAACAGTCTGTTGCCAAATGTAAAAATAACAAAATGTTTGTGAGTGAATAACAGTTCAATATGTTCTTGTCAACAGGAGATTTCTGACAGTACAAACATTCAGATCCAACCAGACAAGAGGAGGAGACACGCAGGACAGACTCACGTGGACAGAGCATTGACTCGTCTCGTCTCCGGGATCTAGAAAGACACAAATAACATAGAATAAAACCTCTATGTGAATATGTCTAGCACACATAATCTGTCTGATAATGAGTCAGAGCAGAATACAGACAACATGTTTTTCAGTAAATCCTGAACCAGACAGAATTATTAGTCATGAAGGGACAAACATCTTCTTACTGATTCTATTTTAGTAAACTGACAACTATAACGTGCACCTGCAGAGAAGAAACACCGTCACAAATTCATTTAGTAACAGAACAGTGAGTCACACACTCTGCTGTGTGTAGGTGTGTGTGTGTGTACCTCTATGTGTAGGTTCTGCATCTCCTCAGTGAGTGTGTTTCTCTCCTGCATCAGCTGGTTCTGTTTGGCCAGCAGCTCACACACCTGCTGGGCGCTGCTCTGACAGTGACGGTCCAACTGCTGCAGTCTGCAAAACACACACACAGACACACACACACAATATTGACTGAAACTGTGTGAGAGGAACGTACCCTCCTGGCTGATATAAAACCAAATGTTGTAAATATTGAAAGAGAGCTGGATCCTCAAAGAGCTTTTAATATCACTGGACTTTGTGTTGATCAAGTAATCAACACTGTTTACAAGAATGTGACAGCAGTGTGCGTTTTATAGTCAGGGTGCAGCACACAAGGAGCTGGAAAATAGTGGCGCTGATGAATGGATCCGATTAGTGCTGCGACTAACAATTATTTTCATTATTGATTAATCCGCTGAATATTTTTGTCATTAAATCCATGAATTGTTTTGTCTATAAAATGTCGGCCAGTACTGAAAAACCACAGTTCAACATGACAAATCTTCAGTTTTCAGCTTTCAACAGTCAAAAACCAAAAGATAATCAATTTTATCTTCTGTATGTATGTGACTGGTCTACATACTATTTCTTAGTGAAATTGCTTCAGGAAAAAGTTAAACCCTCTACAACAATACAGTGAACATCTTTACTATGGTACATTATCCTCGTCTGTATACTTTTTGACAAAGATTAGTCTGAAAATTAGTAAATAAGTAACAGGGTAAAGAGAAAGTGGGATTGGTGTGTGTCTACTGAAGAGCACGTGCACAGATCTGCCGCTGGCCTGAGAAGTTTTGTTGGATTTTAGCAAAACACCGATCTGCCCGCGATGACCAATACAATCACAGGTCAAACAAACACTGCAGTTCCATACTGATACTATAATAAACTGTATAAGGAAATGATGCAAGTGTGCTCAGGCGAACGTTTTATGAAGCTCAACAGGTGGCGGTAATGCACCAAGATATGTAGGAATGTGCAAACAAAGGCAGGGAAGAAGGCGACTGGAAGCTAGTTACAGGTAGAGTCAATAAGATTTTCGAACTGTTCCTAAACACATCAGGATGTCAAATACTAATGTTTTGGGTTGTTGAAACGTCCCAAGCACAGCAAAGCAATTATTAAAAAATAAAGAAATACAGGCGAAGAAGAGGGTCTTAGCTGATAAAGCCACAACCACACACTTTTACTGGGTCATAATTAATGACAGAGGGATTAAGTAATGAGTCTATACAATGTTTTCTTTAGGAAAATGTTTCAGATTATACAGGATTTAAAATGTAAAAAAAAAAAAAACTCACTTGCAAATGTTTGATGAAAAAGAGAAAGTATTCAACACATTAGTGGGAGCTCAAGGATAAACACCATGTGTTTTGGTGAGTAACCCTGAGTGTAAATATAACTTAGAGAAAACTCCACAAGGAACCTTTAAGAAACCTTAAGATCCTTAGGCTTACAATACAAAACCTCTTTAAAAGCAGCATCTATTTGTTTTAAATATAAAATCTTGATTCAAAAGGCAGCTAGTAACTATAGCTGCCAGATAAATGTATTGAAGTAAAAAGTACATTTAAGTAGAAGCATAACATAGCATAAAATGGAACTACTCAAGTAGAGTACAAGTACCTCAAATATGTACTTAGTTAATTTCCACCACTGCTTGCTAGATACTACAAAATGCATCATGCTGACTGTTACTTTGTTTTCAGGAGAACCTGCATGTGTGTGTGAACACTGGATCAATCGATCAGTATCACATGATATCATAACACTGTCCTCCTGTATCAGCAGGTTAACAGTCTAGTGAGAAAAAATTTCTGTGTGCAGTTATGAAGCAAAGTGTTGATCATTACTGGGACATCCTAATTAGTGCCCCTCCACCCCAAACACAGGCACTGCTGCAGACACTGAACTCTTTCACTGTGTGCGCTGGGAGGTGGTGTGTGTGTGTGTGTGTGTGTGGGTTGACGGTGTTTGGGGGAGGAGGTGGAATGTCTGTTAAAAGATTTCCCACCAGCAGCCCATTATTTCATCCATTCAGTCAGTCAGTCAGTCAGTCAGTCAGTCATCCCCTCTTCTAGTGCAGTGGTGAACTCATTCACACTCTTTCACACTCACATACACACACCTCATGATAATGAGACAGAGGAAACTCAGCGCTGGAATCCACATTTACATACTCAAGTAGTCATCCATATTTATCCATATATTTATCTCACACACACACACAGTCTGAACTACCTAACTAACAAAGAAAACTAGCTCCACCTCGACCAGCTATAACTGTGAAATGCATCAGTATTCACAATATAATACCATCATACATAAGACTAAATTAAATTCTAAACCACTGAAATCAAAGCAGGGTCAGCCAAAACTTCAAAGACGACAGCTTAGCTTACTGGTAAGATGCAGCTACACTTTTATATGTTTTTAAGAAAGAATTTGAAAATATAAATGTCTCTTGTTAGGGCATAAAACTAAAGATCTGTTCATCTTTACAAATCAAGAATCTGGAGTCTAACAACGACATAGCCATCGGGGCTAAATAAAATGTTTAAATCAAATCAAATCAAATCGTGACCTTAATACCAAAAGTCAAATAAACATGGATTTGGAGAATCGTGACTCTATTATATGATCTATCATTCAGAGGACATTTTTTGAGTTATGGCACTTTTATTTTGCTGATAACATTTCTGACACTAGAGTTCACAACAGTCTTTAAGCATCTCAAACCAAAACAAATTTGTGCTGCACTGGCTTAATACAGTTGGAGGAAAAAAAGAGAAAGCAGCATCTGAACACAGCTCACAAAACTCAAACTGTCAAACTAGGCAGTGCTGATCAAATATAGATCAAGATTATGTTACTACATTGCCTATTTCTCACCTAAATGTTTTCAGAAACATGTTTTAGTGCACTGTTTAGCTGTAATATGAGAAATTTACACACCAGGCCGCCATGTTGATAACAGTTGCGGGATAGAGAGGGACTCGCATGCACTAAAAACAAACAGAGAGGGAGTCCTGTGTCACTGCTGACATCTAGTGAGGCTGAATGTCGTATCCTGCACCCTTACAAGGAACTTTTGGAGGCCCCTGTGGACAAAAGCCGGAGAGTCTCCACTGTCGTAACCACAAAATATATCATCAAAAATATAATTATCTAATTGAAAATCTCCTGCTTCTTTTTAACAGGCTAATGTACGACTCACTGTAACTTTTCCTGGGAAAATGTAAGCGCAGGCTCTTTTGGTCTGCATGCCATGAATCATTTAATCTGGTTTCAAGGAGAATCTGACCCGATGGCAGGTATTAAAGCTACAGTTGCTAACTTCTATGAAAATATTTTTGGTCATATTTGCGAAAACTGTCACTATATCCTGACAGCAGTACATGAGACACATGGCATGTGAAAAAAATCGGGTTCCTCCGGCTCCTCCTAGTGCTTCTACTAGTATTTGTAAGAATCCATTGCGGCTGAACGAAAACAACCAATCAGAACCAGCTTCTAACACAAAACGTGAATGAGACTCAACAATCAAATATCTTTCTCTAGAACTGTTTACCCCAGCTTTAAGAATGACTATATATATAATTAAAATAGCCAGTGTTCTCACTGACATTTAAGTTAGTATCAAATGCAGAAATTTTACTTGTAATGGAGTATTTCTACCTTACGGTATCAGAACTTTTACTTGAGTAATGGATGGGAGTACTTCTTCCACCACTGTCTGACATGCACCTTACAGCACAGTAACAGTGTGTCAGTGGTTCCCAAACTGGAGACTCAGGGCCTAAAGGGGTCACAATAGAAGTCTGAAGAGTATAAGTCTTTTCTAAAGTCTTTACTATCTCTTATGAAATGCAGGAGAATTTTAACACTCTAGGCTCTCAGCAATGAAACAGTTTGAGAAGGAAACACGCTTTGAAAACCACTGCAGTACGTACTGACATGAAATATTCTGGGGTATTATCATCTTTCACTTTGTCCATCACTATTTCAACAGGTTCAGAGGGCAATAAGTAAGGCAGGAATGATGCGTGTGATGAAGAGAAGAGGATGGAGAGAGTTGTGGCTCGGGGCAGAGAGACAGAGAGAGGTAGCTGGGGGGTGGGAGACAGATGCCCCTGCCCTGCTGGTCATGTTGGCAGTGGTAGGGGTGCCTGTGTGTGACAGACGGGGGAGGCGAACATCCCAACTCTTCTCCACAATCTGCTCCCTGCTCCCCCACACATTGTCCTCACTCTGCCCTGCGCTGTCTTGTTTCCACCGCGGGGTTTAATCCTGCTCCTCTTCATCAGGAAATCCCCTCCCCCATCATCATCAGCAACTTTCTCCATCAGTCCTCCCTGCTTGCATCCACCTATAACCTGCCCTCCTCCAGATGCCCTCTCTCTTCTCCCATCCACTCTACTGCGACCGGAGGCCCGCTGAGCGGTTTATCTCAGACCTGGAGGCTCTGTCCAGTCCCGGAGGCTGCGGGCGATGACTCCCCTCCCCGCCTGGTGTTCCTGCAGCCGGCTGCCAAGCTGTCCTGACCAGCCACCCCCTCTCTTCCTCCTCCCACTCTCCCTCCTACGCCGTCACACAGCACGACACAGCAGGCCACCGCCACGTCACACACGCAGATAGAGCCCCGCTGTGGCGAGTGAAGACACAAGATACAGACTGAACCGATGTGCAGGAGATATCAGATACACACACACTCACACACACAGCGGAGGACCTAAAGGTCAGAAACAGAGCCTGTTGTTCTGAAGCTGTAAATGTTTGATGAGGGAAGTGTTTAGAAAGTGTCGACTGAAGGCCGTTAACTCCACACCACCAAACTAATCTGAGTCATGCTGAGAAAATGCTGATCATTATCCAATCACAACCTCTGATCTCCGTACATGTAGATCAGGGCTGCATGACAGAGCCAAGAAAATCCCCCAAAATCATATTGCATTCATTTTGACAGATACTGCAATTGCGCTATTACTGGTGATTAGTGGGAATGTTCGTTTTTGAAACACAGTTTTCATTTTCACTGAAAAAAGTCACACTGATGTGACATTTGTTGGAGTCTGTACTAAACAAACATGTTTTCTTAGATCTGGAGATCAAGATTTGAAGGCCAGGGCATCTGACTTCATTATAAGGCTGTTTTTGTCACGTTACCTTTATCAAAAAAAAATGCAGCTTCTGCAATTTGGATATTGCACTTGACCATTTTTGATAATGTTTTGATTTACTGTGCCGCTCTACTGTAGATGCACCGAACTCTTCAAAACAATCTTCTCCAGAAAGAGAATATATAGCAGTGTCTTTTATAGATTCTGTGGAGACGACTGGCCAGCTCTGAAATCCACTCCAAGTTTGTAAAGCAGGAAATGCATCAACATTGTTTGCCAAGAAGAGTTTTACACTCGGTCTGCTCGCAGAGATAGATGTGAGGCTGTGGAGAGGATTTATTCACTTATTGATTCAGAGTATTTGAAATTATTTCTCTGAGGTGAATCACAACTTGCAGACAAAGGAAACCCTGATAAGGTAACAAAGTAGAATCGACCATCTCTGAGATATCATACTTAACATTCATGATCTGATCTCATAATGACTTCAGAGGATCCGCTCACACAAAAAAAGAACAAGAAAACATGTTTTCTTCATTACCCCTGCAAGGCTGTAGCAGATAGTTTTGGATTTGTTTGACAAGGATTTCAAAGGCGTGTCTCTAAGTTTTCTGCTGCCACCTCAATACAGAGGTTGAATGGTGTTTTATTTGCAGTGATTACAGCATTTAAAAGACCAGTGTGTAGGATTTAGTGGTGTCTGGTGCTGAGCTTGCGTACTGTGGAAGAATATTATGTACAAAACTACAGGAAAAAAACAACGCACGTGATCTGACATTAGAAGTAGCTTGTTGTCTTAATCAACACAATGTTACATTTAACATCTTTTCGTTCAGTTTGACTGTCCTAAATTCTCTCTGCTGGAATGTTAAAATGACAATGATATGCGTTTTTCGTTTCTAAATAATCAAAAAGCCCAAAGGTCCTACCTAGTGTTTGATTTGTCTGCTCTGTTCTACTGTAGAAACACAGCGGTACAACATCTCAGGCTCTTTGGAAGATGATCTGCGCCCTCTGAAGATATAAACAGCTCATTCTAAGGTAATGAAAACAAAACGATTCTTATTTTCAGGTGATGATACACGAATGAAAACATCCTTAGGAATATTATATTCATTTCTGCCATATTCTGCCAATAAATCCCTGTAAATCTTACACACTGCACTTTTAAAATTTACACTTAAAAATTCACCAGCAACATCTCTTTCCAGAAACAGTGTCCCTGTTGATCTGTATAATCCACAGAACAGATATCTAAAAATCTGGGCCAGTAAAACCAAATTATCACCATGACTAGATTCCACTTGAGGCAAGTGAGAAAATGTTTCTGTAATTTGGCTGAACTGACCCTTTAACTGCCAATTTCAAGTCAAATTAAGTATGTAATTAAAGAAACGGGTTTAATTTTAAGGGGCACTTCCATAAAGGTGAGAGACTGAATAATCAAAATCGATGCAGCAGAGGCAGAAATATGCTGCCTTTTAGTTTTTAATATGTATCAAAATACTGTATCTTACATTTCCCATAATGCAATATAATGTTTTTAATTAAACTTTCCTTCTTTCTCACATCTTTGAAACTCCATGTCACCAAGTCTGACACCATTAGAGTTATTTTCTCCAGAGACGCAGTAAAAACATAATACAACTGATTTCACAGGCGGAGTCATTCAAGACAAGTTAACAGATTTTGGTTTGTAAAGTGAACCTTCCAAAAAATGTTAATTGATTTGTGTTTCGCATCTGGGAGCAAACTAGCCCGTCTCTTTATGGTTTTTACTGGCAACACTGGATTAGTTAACTTTCACTTTTGGAGAGAAACTGAGGTTCTACGCAGTAAAATGCAATTAGTTAGGAGAAATGACACCAACTCTTCAAAAATGATCAACAATTGAGACAGATTTCTGTAGTTTAAGTCCAAACACAGCTGCAAAAAGCAGGCAGGCTTTCACACACAAGTGGAAAGTGACTAAGTACATTTACTTAGCAGGCAATTAATTTAATAATCAATTAATAATTGATTTTAGGATTCAAAAAGTTGAATCATATATTATTCATTTTTTCAAAAACAATGCACACCAAGTCAGTCAGTTTTTCTGATTTTCATTTCCGCAGCATCATTTCTATACTGCATATAAAAGTAGTAAATAAAATACTTTTTGCTACATTGTTAAGATAATATCACCGTGATGCTAACGTCCTTTAGCAAGTAAACAACGTTAATGACAATAATGTGTTAGCATCAAGCTAATTGACTATGTGCTGGTTCTAAAAATCTATTCAAGAATTAAAAAAAAAAATTAATTCAGGAATCGTAAAAACAAAAATCACAGAACTTAAGAGAATCATTTCTTTCCTCAACCCAAACTACATTCTCCTTCTACTCTACACTAGATTTTGGAGGGTAATATTGTACTTTTAACTTCACTACAGTTTTAGTTAGTAATTTCTTCATGAATTAATATTTTTACATACTGTATATTTAGGTAACTATCATCACTAATGATGCATTTTTCTAGATGAAACTACAAAATAGTAAAGAAAAAAAACCAGAACAAAACAGTAGTTAAACATGAGCTCCAACTCAACCTGCTGCAAATGTGAAACACTGCTCTAACATTAATGCATCAGTAATAACAGTTCATTTTATTCTGCAATAGTCGTACTTTTACTTGATACTTTCAGTACGTCTTGTAACAGAGTGTGTTTATATGACAGTATTGCTATTTTTACTTAAGTAAAGGATGTGAATAGTTCCTGCATCACAGCACAGAGCAGTCAGACAGCAAGTCGAGCCAGTAAAGCAGTCGGTCAGGTCATGGCCTGCGATGTTTAAAGCTGCTGCAGGTTGTAAGGTGAAGGTTTATGTAATGCAGTGAGTAAAGTCTGAACTGTAGCACAAACAGACACACACACACTCACAGTGTGTCTGGACAGAGGGCAGCCAACCTCTGGCCTTCTTATACAACGCACACACACACACAAACACTCTCTAATCCAACCCTTGTCTCACCTTGCATACCCTGCCTCACAAGGGGGGAATGTGTGTGTGTGTGTATGAATGTATGTGTGTGTGTGTGTGTGTGTGTGATTAAGGCAGCGCTCCTTCCAGCAGCTAAAGCAGCAAATCCAATAACTGGCCTCTATCGACTGGCACACTCATTAATTAGGGCTTAATACGGCTTAATGCTCGGGCACTGCCCTACACTAACCCACACACACACACACACTCTCACTCTCACTCTCACACACACACACACACACACACACACACACATACACTGCAGGCTGGCTCGCCTCTGCCCCGCTGCCTGGAAGTGGTGAGGAAGGCAGGAAGCTTGGATGGATTCGTGAACGGACTGATGGCGAGACAGATAAATGGATGTTTGGGTGAAGAGGATCTGCAGCCGGTGAAAAATGAGGGCTGACAGTTAGTTGTGTCGGGTGAAGGTGCGGGACGGAGTGAGCGGAGGAGGGACGGAGGGAGAAACAAAGAGGCTGAAGGCTCCAGCCGTCACCTCCCTGCCGCCTGCTGCTGCTGCTGGCCTGGCTGACGGCTGAGGGGAGGGTTTTGGTGGTGGTGGGATATGTGGGGGGGTTAGAGAAGGAGAGCCTCCCTACTGACCCGGTGAAAGGACACCACCTGCTGGATCGCACGGTTTACTGACACACACACACTACAAAACCTACACCTACACTGAAATAATTAAATTCATCCTCCGAAAAAAGATCCTCCAAAAACACCTGAAACTGCTTCCAGAGCAGTCATGGTAGTAAAGTGTGTATTTTGCTTTCCAGCAGACATAATAAAAGCAAGTTTTTGCTGGGAGGCAGTTTGCAGTAATTTCCCCTGACAGCCCGATAATCAAACTCTGCTCACAATCTGCACCTCGAACTGCCGCGCTCTCTATTGACTGCTGCTACTAAGGAGATTAATTACAACACACACGCAGACACAGTTACCTCTCTGCGGTATACATCAGTCGTAGCCCACAGCTAGTGTCTAAACTCTGTTGCCTGTGTGTTTGTCTGTGTTTGCATATTTATTTACAGGTGGGAGCATATGTCCTAAAGGCACGGTCCAAAGGGAAAGTGCTAACGTCATGTTAGAGAAACACAGAGAGACGGTAATAGAAAAAAAAAAAAGATGATCTGGAAGCGGCGTTTAGGTCTGTCATTCAACAGCCCCATATGAATGTGTGCGTTTTTTATTACTAAACAAATCAGCAAGTGGAGCGTGTCACTTAAAGGAAATATTTATTGGATGGTGCATACATTATCTAAATGACGTTCTTCCAAAAATAACCACTCAGCTTCTTAGGGAGGTTATGAGACCGAGTGTGGAGAGTTTGTCTTTATTTGGAGAAGAAACAGAGTGAAGATGAACGTGGGCTCTACTCAGGGTTCCTGCACCTTTTTCAAAGTCAAATTCAAGGACTTTTAAAGAATTTTCAAGGTGCATTTTACAGCTTTTACAGCACCTTACAGCTGTGGTGAATTACACATTTATATACATATGATCAAAAAATATTATTTCACTGTTTCATCACATTAAAACAGATGTTATGCGATGGACAACCAAAATTATGTTTTGTGACAGCATTATAGAGACGGGTGACAAATTAAATGAAAACACAACAAAGTTTCATGTTTTAAAATGAGTTGCCTGTCTGTAAGTCAGTCCCTCCTGGACCTCTGGGGCTTTATTTTTTTGGGATTGTTCCTGTTTAAAATGCCTGAATTCATGGCAGCTTCCTAAAAAAAATTGTGATGCATGTTGATGTTGATGAAGTTTTTAGGCATTTTTTTTAACAATGAAACTGTGGGAGGAAGTGAATATTGCAAAAAAGCATAATTAGTTACATAGTTTTTGCATAATTCATTTTTTTTTTAAATCAAAAAGGCAACTTGTTCTGGTAAGAACAGAAACACACTCTGTTCTGAGTGTTTCAAGTAACTTTACCAAAAAGGCTCATGATTCCGAAAATTCTATCACAAAAAATCTAACAAAATATGCTTTATTTTTAAATGAAGAAGTGCACATGGGGGGTTATTCCACAAACAAACAGCATCTTTTTGATGCTCAAAAAAAAAAAGCAAACACAAGATTTTCTAAAATAATAAAGCGCACAGAGCAACCTTGTGTTCTTTTCAGTATCCATGACAAAATAAAAAATAAAAATAATGAATAATAAAATATTGAGTCGGTTCATTGAGACATGATGTGTGACGTTTTTGCGGGGGGACTGCTATGATTGGTGGATATCGCAGAAAGCTACAATGATTGGTCAAATTTCCCAAAAAATTGCGGTGATTGGACACAGAATTCACAGGGACTGGTCGAATTTACATTGCTTGTTGCAATCGCAACATGGACCTGGCATCTTAACATATAAAACCTAGCTGAGTTAATATCTGACTTGTTTTATTTCTTTATCTAAAAAGCAAACTATTCAGTAAGACACTGCTTTATTATGGAAGCCGTTTCAAGCAGTTTATCCACTTTTGAATCAATTATTAAATTAATTTCCAACCAATATGATGATCAATTTATCCTTTGAGTAATTTTCTAAGAAAAAACAATGTCAAATTTCTGTGATTCTGAGATCTTCTTAAATGTAAATTATTTCTGGTTTCTCTACTCTTTTATGACAGTAACCTAAATATCTTTGGATTGAGAACCAAACAAAACATTTGAGGACGTCGCCTTGGGCTTTGAGAAACAGTGATCAACATTTTCTGACATTTTATAGACCAAACAACTAATCGATTAATTGAAAAAATAATCAACAGATTAATCAACAATGAAAATAATGATTAGTTGCAACCCTAATCTCAACATTTGACTGACTGAACTTGTGTGTGTGTGTGTGTGTGTGTGTGTGTGTAGCAGGCAGGGGGCCTAGGGGGTGAAGAATGCAGGCAGACGGCCTTGGCTTGCCTGGTTACAACAACACTGCCAGGGGCATGAAGGCTGCAGCTGCCACACACACACACACACACAAAACCATATTTCGCCCAATCCCATGCCCACCATCACCACCCTCACACCCCAGCGCTCTAGCTAAATCTTGGCTAGCACACAACTGCACTCAAGAATGCGTATGCGTGTGTGTGTGTGTGTGTGTCTATGTGCCTGAAGGCCATGCCCCTCTCCCCTCCACCAACCTGTCATGCCAGTTGTTGCTCTTGCTAACACGCACGTTTGACATGGGAACACGATTGGTGACACTGTGTGTTTTGATCAGGATGAGACAGACACACGTTCAGTCCTCAGTCGTTTGATTTTCTTTTATTTTCTTGTGCTGTTGATTAATTTACTGTTTTCGGTCACTTCCAGACATTTGACTGACTGGCACCTTTCAAACGTGAACTTTTTTTCTGTAATTACTGGCCATTTAACATGTTGGTGGCGTGTTTGAAAAGGACCCTAGGTCACCTTTTTTTAAAAAGAAAATTTGCCCACTCAGGACCTCGTAATATTTCAGTAAGTCTTCCTTTGCAGCTCAAGTGTGAATACAGAAGAGTGTGAAGAATCACACTAACTGATACAACACACACAAGATCAGAATCTAAAAGTCTGAATACACAGGTGTACAGATATTAAATGCATTCTGAAGACAAGACACCAGTCTAATCAAATGCACATTTAACTTATTTAATGTGTCATTTTTAATGCACAAAATAAAATCTATTTTATTTTGTGTTTTTTAAAGATGTGTTTTCACCGACATTTTCTTTCTTGTGGTGTAGAACTTCAGAGAACAAAAATCCAAAAGCAAAGTCCTCCTAAACATTCAAATGTTATTAATGGTCTTTGCCTAAAGAATAAAAATCCAGTAACGCACTAAAAATCAATATCAAGTGAGCAGCAGAGCTATTAACAACTTTTTTTTTTTCCATTACGGATTAATCTACTGATTATTTTCACGATTAATCGTTAAGTCTTTAAAATGTACAAAAAAAAAAGCTCATCACAATTTCCCAGAGCCCAGTGACGTTGCTCCTTTTGGCGATCTAACAGTCAAAAACCAACAGACTCATTTATGATAGAAAATATAAAAGAAAAGCAGCAAATCCATACATTTACAAAACTGACATTTTTGCTAGAAATATGACTGAAAACGACTACAGCAAGTTGGAAACTAATTTTCTTTCAAACAACTTAAACATGTTTAAAAAGCAGGCAACACTAAAAATGATTAAATGCAAAAATATTGTGATGTTTAGACAAATGTTGGGTTACTAAAAGGGGGCTGAGTGACGTCCCAGTGCTGCACCAAAGTAGACAAACATGCCATGGAGATAATCATCATTCAACTGATAAATCAGTTTTAAATTTCATCTGTGGTGCAGCCTGTGTGAGAGGCAGCCGTGCTGAACACAGTGGTGAGGAGGAAAAAAGATTTTAGATTTTATTAGTTTTGTTTGCCAGATGTTAATCACTGCAGCTCATCAGTCCTGTCATGTTCAAACTGAATCAACGCTGAGCTTTTCCATCTCAGCAGAGACCTGTGTGTATAACCTCCAACATGAGATGAACAAAATAATCTTATATTACAATATAAACTCTGTAGTTATTACCCACTAGGCCACTAGCGTCTACTAATGTTCCCAGAGCTTTGCTTAAAACTAATGACAGGAGACCGACTATTGGCTGTTTCTGCCTCTCAAATTTGAAATAATGTACCTCTAAATATTTGATCTTTCATGAATCAGTTCGCTTTTTTAAAATTTCTTTTCTTCCAAATCAAGAAAATTAACTCAGTCTAAATTCTGCATGTAACGATTCTTCTTTTGCTTCCCTTGAGGGATATTTTGTTTGTTTTTGAAGTTATTTCTGTTTTATCAGTTCTATTTTGTTACTCTTGTTTGTTACTATCCTGCCTGTTTGACATTTGAAGCTCAATGTTTTTATTGTGAAGCATTTTGTAACTTTTGTCTTCAAAAGTGCGATAAAGTATACAAAAAAATAATGTTTTGTAAGAAATCTTTTTTAGAATATACATTTTTAAAAGATCATACCAGTGTTTTTGGCCATTTACTATAAATCTCATGTTTTATTACAAAACTGCTGCATTTTAAATATTTTAAACTGAACATACAAATTTAATTGAAGATCAACCTGCAGTGATTTGAAACATCAGTTAGGTAAATTGATCACAATAAACATCACGTCTGTTTGTGCTGTCAGAGTTATGTTACAGCTGTGTTGGAATGCACATTTTAATAGTGGGCACCCAGTGTACAAATGATAATATTACTTTGAAAGTACAATTACATATGAAGCCAACTGAGCCCTGGATAACATTTAAAAATCTAAAGCACTATGGTATCATTTTGAACTACATATTGTTACAGGTATTGCAAGAACTAAAACACTGCTGTGGGCCCTTAACTCTTTTTCTGTTATTTCAGGTTTGTTTCATATGCAATATATATAACGCAAAAAATGCTGTGTATAAATTCTCAAGTGCACATGACCTAAACCTCTTTAAAATGCCCAACTGCTATCTATTTTTTTAATATTAATTTGACATAATTTCTACGTGGTCACAATTACAGTGAGCTGTATTTTCAGAAATCAAAGACGGGCTTTCTACTATCAAGATACATGTAGATCTGTCTTTTCTGTCTAAATAAAGAATATATACATTAAAGGTGAGGTGAGAGGAATAAATAAATTAAAATAAAAGGTGTGAAAGCTTTTAAAGGTGGTATACAACAAGATCAAAGTCGGTCTTTAAGCTGATGAGACTTCTTGTAACCAGAGTGGTTACAGTTTGTTGTACAGTTTACAGTCTGTTACAGTATAGTGTCACAGGAGACGGTTAACGAACATCACTGTTAGGGAATGTTCAACCTGAAGATCAAAAAATGTAAAATAAAATAAGAGTTACAGTAAAACAGATTTGTTTCATGGAGATGTCAGAAATATATTCAAACAGCTCTGGATGAGCACAGAAGTTCCCTCTGCATTACCAGAGGTTTCAGTGCTGCTGCAGGCTGTTTTATCAGCTATTCAATGTCAAAGTGTTTGCTGCCGTGAGGCCTGCTGACTCTTTTTAAGTCTTGTGTGTTTGAGTGTTTGCTTTCCCGGCATTAAAGTGTTTTCTGCTGTCATTACTTTTAACATTTTCTAAAGAAGGGGCAGGTGTTTCTGCACTAGTTTTTCTAGTTGTAGTTTTATGAAGTAGTGTTAGCGAGTGTCACTGACTGGGGCTTGAGATGTGACGCTTTGCACAGTTAACGCTCCAGCTTGCAAGCCTCTGGCTACAGCCTGACATCTGAGCTGCAAATCTGTGCGTCTATGTGTGTGTGTGTGTGTGTGCGTGTGTGTGTGTGATAGAGCTGTAAAGCCACCGTTTGACAATGCTCTTTCAGCAGGCCGCCCTGCAGTCGCTCCCGGCTACAGAAGCCAGCTGGGCAATGCAGAGACAGAGACGATGAGAAGAGAAGGAGAGGAGGATGAAGGAGCAGGGAGGACGACGACAGCGCCATCCGGAGGTGAGGACACGAGCGTGAGAGAGAAACAAAAAGAATGTACAGTGGACTAAACTGTTACTCTCTGTCTTACTACGGAGGAGATTCCCCACATTTGAAGTCATTCAGTAGTTCACATCTGAAAAATATTCATGTATCCTTAAAAAGCACATCAGGTCAATATCAAATATTTTTCTTCAATTAAAGATACACAATTATTGGTAACTTTTTTTAAAAATCTAATTATTTTTTTAACCTCTTTTTCTGTCATTTTTGAAAAATCTGGGAAAAAACATGATAAAGTGAAGGTGCTGCTGTTCTGTAAAAAATTAAAATGTCTGATTTTAAAAACATAAAACACAAAAAAAACATTAAAATGTATAAATGTATAGAATGTGAAATGTAAAAAGGTGACAGCAGTGATGTTAATATTAACGACACGTGAATGTTTATGAAAGTGAAGTGTGCCGAACCTCACACCGGGCCCTCTTTATTGTCTTTATCCCAGATTTCTCCACATCTCGCTCTTTTATCATCCCTTCATCTCTTGGTACGTCTCAGATCACACACACAGTTGCAGCTCATCATACACACAGATGCACACACGCATGCACACACATACACACAGATGAAACAAATGAAAGCTGCCCTGCTTCTTCTGCCCAGCCTCTGCCAACTTCATTTGCAAATGAAAAGTTTTGCGAGGAGCGTCCTTTTGCTTCTGGGGCATGGCAGCACACTGTGTGTTTGGGGGGTGGGGGGTGAAGAGAGAGGAGGGTTTGACAGAGGGTGTGTGTGTGTATGTGTGGCAGGAGCCCAGATGAAGCAGCCCTCGCCCGGGGCTCGCTGTCCGCCCGCGGTAGCAGCAAGCCTGTTCGTTCTTCCCCGGCCCGCCGCGACCATTTGTTCCATTAACCAATCTCCTGGAGCCTCTGGTGCAAACACACACACACATCCACAGGCGTACATACTTCAACAACTGCTTGCACAGCTCATACCACACATGGCCCTCCATCCCTCCTCCATCCTTCGCTCCATCCCTCCCCTCCCTCCTCTGCTCTCCTCCAGACGCACGCACCATCTTTCTTCGTGGAGGCCATATGGCCCAGTGAAGCCTGTGGATCTACAGGCACATCTGCGTATATGTTGCTGCTCTCCTTAAAGGGCTGCACACTGAGCTGCGTGCTCACATAAACACAGTACATGCACACGCACACACCCAGGCCTGACAACACACACTATGCTGTCACTATGTGTGGTTAAGCAAACGTTGGTGTTATGTTGGTCTGTCGTGTGTGTCTGTGTGTGAGAGAGTCTGTGTATGTGACCTCAGTGTGTACATGCATAGTGATAATTGGTGAAACAGCCTGCGAACAGCTGTGAGGTGAGAAAAGGTTGCGTGGTGTTTGGTACAGAATGCAGAGGGGAGGAGGAGAAAGAGAGGAGAGGAGGAAAGTTGGAAAATTAGAGGAGGGCAAAGAGTAAAGAGATAAGAAGACAAGAAGGAGGGAAGGAGAGATGGGGAGGGGGCCAAACAGAGGGCGAGACGACGAGAGGACAGTTGTATCAAAACAGTGGATTCAAATCCAAAGTTTGAACAGAAAACAGCTGAGAAGTCACAGCAAACTTTTTTATTTTCTTGCCAGAAGAAAATAACTTTTATACGCAGGAATTGTATTTTCTGTCTTTCTTTCTTCTTATACAAAGATGTATTTTTTTTAATATATATACAAAAGGACGAATATTTACTAGGGATGCACAACAAATATCAGGGCCAATAGATTATCGATATATATTAGCCGAGAAATATCAGCTATACTAATATTGTACTTGGCAGATTGTCAAAGCATTTAATTTGAGTTCTTTGGCAGAATGCTGGATATAAAGTCAAAGTACTTGTGTGAAGTTTTTTGACAAACTTAAGATAAACTGAATGAACCTTTGAAGAGTCAGAGCTGTAGAATATTAAACCATCCACCTTTGCTCACTACATCTGAACCTTTCCCACCTTCAGAGGTATGTATAAAGTACTGTAATAAAGTAACAATAACAGGGTCCAACTTTATTGAGGGTTTTTTTCCACTTCCCTGGTCAGGCAGGTTCAGAAAACCACTTTCCACATGCCATTTTTTACTTGCCCCTGAATAAATGGTTTTATTTATTACAGGTTATCAAATAACAACAGACTAAAGTTAATTGTTACATTCAATTTAGGGCTGCAATATCTATGAAATGTGAGCAAAAAGTGAAAATGTCCATCCCAGTTTTTCAAAGTCCCAGGTGATGTCTTTAAGTGTCTCATTTTGTCTAAAACCTTAAGACATTCGTTTAATAAGATAAATGAAGAAAAGCAGGAAAAGGCTGACAACAGCATTATCTGCCATCATGCACAAAAAACAGTTCAATGATTGACCGATTATCAATTTAGTTTAATACTTCAGTTCTTTTTCTTTTTTAACCACCTGCCCAGAGTTGCCAAATTTACTAGGCCAAGATGGCATTTTATTTGCCCAGGGCAAACCTTAATAACAATAATAATACATTTTATATAATAATACATTTAATTTATAAAGTGCATGTCTGGGTACTCAAAGACACTTAAAAAAGAAAATAATTCTTATCCTATGTTAAGGTGAACCCACAGAGAAGAAATTGTGATGTGTTATTTAGATTTACTCTCAGTCTCACTCTGGTGTCTCATTGCATCGCAAAATACTGTTTCTGCAAACCAGATATTCATCATCTATTTTTAAAAGTATTTATTTAGTATTATTATTTAAGAGATTGTTCATACTAACTAAAACTGTACATGAGCAGGAAATACATTAAGAGCCATAATAACCTTCAAAAGCATTCCAGATATTTATCATAAGATTGTTTCTTCACATCTTAAATGAGTTGCACTGAGCTTTTTGGTCTTGTAAGAATTTAATAAAGCTATCAAATTCCTTAAATCAATCACATAATGACGAGCCAAATTCAGATACAGGCTACAGAACAGGCTTTGTTTGTTGTGCTACTAACTCTTACTTTTTAAATAAATTGTAAAATAACATCAGTCATCATTTTCATTCTGCCTCTTTAATTTTGTTGATTATATACATGTATATGATATATATTCTGAGCTGTCTCACAAACACAACCTACCCTCACTGAAAAACAGGGTATTATCATTGTAATACAGATTTTTTGTTTGTTTTCCCTCAGAACAGGCACCAGAACATTGTAAAATGACTAAATAAAGTGTAACCAATCAAACAGGGATTCTGGAAAATAAAGTTGTAGAAGGCTTGAAGAGTTAAAACATTTCCAGCTGTGTTCACTACATGTAAAATATACATTTACCTTAAAAAAAAGTAAATTAATCATTTACAGTAACTACATCTTCTCTAACTCAGTGTGCTCTCCTGCTCCATCTCTCCACCCTCCATTCTATCCCTTCATTTCCAGGCAAAAAAACAAAAACACAACAAAACAGACATAGTGAAATAAATAATTAAGTGGTGAAGCAAAACATTGTGTGCTAAAACCCCTGTGTAGTTTGGCAATCAGCTTGCCCATGTAAAAATAAATCAAGCTGATTTTCCAAATGTTTTGTGCGTGGTGCGCTGTTGCCGCTCTTCGCAGCACAGATTGCAGGCCGATGGAGAGGCTGTGGGGAGGGGCGGGGCGCTGGATATTGAACCCACTTGCACCAGCTTGTTAACACGTACACCTTAACCCCCGAGCGGTGCGGCAGGGTGCCCACTGAGTGCTCGGGGCCTGCAGGGACCAACTAACATATACCCGATGTATGGCCACACACACACACGCACACACATGCGCGCACACACACACACACACACACACACACACACACACACACACACACTGAGCATTATGAGAAGATGCATGCAATTCAGTATGAGAACACTACCATATGTATGACCCGCTGATACATGAATATGAACACATGCATAAAAACGTAACTGCACAGAGATCTACAAACCACAAGACACGAGTGCAATTTGAAATCTCTTTTTTTGTTTAAATTAAAATGATAAGAATATATTTGTGGCAGGTTTTCAAGTTTTCCCCAGAGTACGACCAGTACCAGAAATACACCCGCATACTGAAAAACTAAGTACCAGCTGCAATGTGGATCACTGTAAACGTGAGTCACACGTCTCTCTAACGTCTCCTGTCTCTATACTGTGCCACTTTAAAATAAAACATAATGTGTAAATGCCAAAAAAAAACATGTATTTACTGTTCAAGACTAATAAACACATTCCAAAACATACACACTGTCTACCAAAAGAATTATCTCTGAAAATGAAAATACAAAAATGTGGTCAAGCGGCTTGACGGTCCCTCCAAAAGTGACCTCATGTAGAACTGAACTCAAGAGATTTTTAAATATCAGGAGGATTCATCAACCCAGTAAGTGTCAAAGCAGAAAATAAAACTCACTAAATGCCAAGAGTGATTATCGTGGTTCAGTTGGGAGAAGAGAGAAGTTAGGTGCCAACTTCCCAGCCAATCCACTTTTGGCAGCCAGATTCCTACTCTGCTAAACCTCCTGAGAACATGCAATAGCAACCCATACACACACACACGCACGCAAACACACACACACACAAAAATACCACCATAACATATGCGCGGAAACATACAGAATATTCATACTTCACACTCCTTGACAACTTCGATAGTTTTCCTTTCTATGAAACACACAAAAGAGTCACACACAAGCAGGAGACAGCTGTGACTTGTTCAACTTTGTTTTTTTGGCAGCGTCTGACTGTCGACAGGTTAACACCGGTGGGTGGTAGACAATATGTAGTGTCAGTGATGGAGCAGGAGAAAAGGGTGAGTGAGTGTGTGTTTGGTTTTGTGTAAGAGGAAGGTGAAGTTGGGGGTGGGGGGTAGGGGGGGGGGCACTGGGGTAGAGATCCTGCAGAGTGGGGCAACAACACCCACACACCCTCGCCCACATTGGCAGAGCCAGGCTGTATGCCAGGCGCCCTGTGGAGACACACACCAACTGGGCTCCACACTTAGGGAGGAAGAGAGACCCCCGCATCACACGCACATACAGATACTGTATCATAAGCCAAAGATAGACACTTTTAGTCACAGCTTTTATAAGTCAATCTTTGCAAAATCACTGCCTATATGCTACATAGAGAAATATATGTACTTTTTGCAATTGAGTTTCACAATTTTAAGTGTAAAATTATCACTTTGCAATGTATTTTCCTCATAAATGTCCACAATGGAACAAAAAATGTGGTACCAATAGCATGTGCACTACTTTAAGGCTGCAAGTGATCATCGTTTGGTCCATAAAATGTCCAAAAATCTATCACAAAAAGTCCATCGCACCTTTGCAAAGCCCACATTGACATAATTCAGATGGGCACGTCACATCTGCACCATGGTTTTGATCCGTCCTTCACATGGCTTCATGTCATACCAGCAGTGTTTCAGAAGAGGAGCGAGACTGCAGAGAGTCCTTTATTTTGAAAACTGAACAGATTATCTATGCTCTTCTTCTTCTCTGACTTCCTGCCCGCTCGATCTGCTCTGAGCAGCTTGACACGGCTTCTGTCAAAAATAAACTCTGTGCATATTTGAAGCGGAGCGACCCACTTCTGGAATGCACTGCAGCACTTCTGGTGGAGTGACATGTATTGTCTAGAACAGCGGTGATCAGCTCCAGTGGTTGCAGCGCAGCCCTAACTCAATACAGCCGTGCACAGCAGAATCAGGCCAAAAGAAAACCAGCAAATATTCAAGCTCAGTTTGCAGTTTAGTTAAAGTCTGTTGCCATGAAACAGGTCACAGTTTATGATAAAGCAGCAGCTTATTAACCTTTTATTTCGTTTCATATTCAAACACAGCAAATAATGATTAATCTGATATATAAGAACTCAAATTCCAAATTTTCATCACATAATTCAGATTATTCTTTAGTGTTAACAATAAATGTCCTCTTTGACCATCACAGGTGATATTATGGAATTTATAAATGTGCAGTATACGAGAAAAAAGTTTTCTTCTTTGATTATAAAACAGTTGGATGTGCAGCCTGATTAAGTAGATAATGTTGCCACTGCACAGACAGCAGGACAGTAAACCGATGATGACACAAAAAACACTGTGTCAACAAAAAATACAACTATTCTTGTAATAATTAATGATTAGATTCACAATTGTGATTCATATTCACAAGAAGGATTCGTTAGTAACAGACTGTGAAGAAAACTGCACTTCCAGATTCAAACTGAGAGAAATTACAACTAAAAAGCACTTTGGAGACTTCTCTGCCCAACAAGGCTGCTGTTATTTTAATAATAAGAAATGTTTTGATCTCGATATTGACTCATGCTTCAAAATACACACTATGATAGACAATCATAAGATACATGCACCAGTTTTTCATTCAAAAGATTTCTTGGCTGTAATAAAGCAAAACTGTTCAAAAACATTACTGAGAACATCATCTTCTTGACTGAGGAACTGATAAATCATAATTGCATAAATCAAATGTTCATTTGCCAGTAAACAGAGCAAACTTGTCTTAAAAAGACAAAAACACCTCTAAAAGATAAGATAAAGATGTAAAATGCATATGGCATGTGTAGTTGTGTGTGTATTATATGGTACGTGTATTTGCGTACCTGTCCTTCATGCGCTGATGCATGCGGCCGTGCTGGACACACTGTTCTTCCATGTCGGAGCATCGAGCTCTCAGACTCTTTACTGTCTCCTCTAGGTGTTGCTTCTCCAGGACCAGCTGCTCCATCTCACTTCTTCGCGCACACACACGCACACGCACACACACACACAAGCACAGTTAATACAGATGTAACAGCTGAAAACGGTAAGCTTTGTAGGGGTGGGAATCTCTTGCCACCTCAAGCTTCGTTTCTGACTATACATAGCATATTTGTAATGATCATTAATTAAAATGAAAAGATTAATTTACTTTAATTTTTATTCCAACTTGCATACAGTGTAACTCTTGTTCAGGTACATTTTCCCCTCAAATTCATAGAAACCAAAATGCCTCCATATGCTAATGCAGAACCAGGAGTTGTGGGATTGTGATGTGAATGGCTTCACAGAAACAGATGCCATCCAAAAGTTCAGGATGTCAAAGGGTTACTTTTAATTACATCTGTCTCCACAAGAGTCTCATGGCAAGAATGAGTGAGTGAGTGAGTGAGTGAGTGAGTGAGTGAGTGAGTGAGTGAGTGAGTGAGTGAGTGAGTGAGTGAGTGAGTGAGTGAGTGAGTGAGTGAGCGAGTGAGTGAGCGAAAGTAATAGTTGCATAAATATGACTGTTCAGACTGAGGTCGCATTGCAAAAAAATCACATCTGTATCTGATTTAGGATCACATATGAACGTGGCCCAAATCAGCAACGGTAGGATCGATTCCATGTCATTTGTGCTGTTCATACTGTCATGGAAAAAAAAACAGATCTGAGTCACATATGAGCAAATAGACAAACAAACAAAAAATCAGATTTGGGCTACTACTGCCTGCAGTGTGAACACAGCCAGAGTTTAACAACACAGCCACACAACATTACACTGGTCAGTCAGTAGGAGTACGGTAGGCCTCACAAGACGCACAGTCAGACTAACAACTGAAAACAATTCATCAAGAGTTTTCTTGTTCATGTTGCTGCAACTGTCTGAGGGTAACCTCACTTAGCCTGACTGAGGCCGTCCAGCAGGACTTTAACCGCTACACTGGGCTTGGACTCCAGGAGCTCAAACAGCCCAAGGCACAAAACACACCAACACCACAATGATACTAAACTACATAACACACACATACAGCAGATGTAGGCTATGAGCCTTCATGACAGTGTGTCTGTCAGCATGTGTGTGAATTCATTCCCATAAAACACACATTCAAGGTGGTAGTTTTTACTGTGAACACACGTGTCTGTGTGTGTCTATGTGTGTATTTAGTATTGCCGTCCATCCAAAAGAAAACACACAGGGTACTTAAGTGTGTGTATTGTTGCACGTGTCCTGTGGCTGGTGAGGCCAGTGCGGTCTGGCAGGGCCAGATTGGGGGCTGTCATGTGACTAATGTGCAGCACAGCTCCAACAGCTGACAGGACACTGGGCCCAGGGTCACTCTCACACACATAAATACACACACACACTCAAGTACACACACACAGAGAAACACACACACAGGCAGCCCAGATGGAGAGCTGTGCAGGCCTGCTGTGACTACTGTAGCATCAGGTTAACAAGAAAACAGGTCAGACTGAGAGGCAGTATGTAGTATGTTGACATGCTCTGTCCCAACAGCCTGGATAGATGATGCTTCATGAAATGATGACATGGATGTCCAACAGATACACGGAATAAACAACTGAGAGAATAATAATAACGAGGTAGGATATAAGTCACTGAGTTAGAAAGCAAACACTGGGCGGGTGAAAGAAAAGTAATGCAAAACTGAGTGAAAAAGGAGGAAAATATGATAAAAGAATGAAAACAGAAAATACTGGCCTGCTGCTTTCTGTCCGCTCTTCCAGTTTGACTCCCAGCACGCAGCACTCCTCCTTCAGCTTCTTGATAAGGGAATTCTGGGAACTCAGCAGACCATCCAACTCTCCAACTGCAATCGATGAGGGAAAATTGTCTGTTATTGTGAGGTTAACCATAGTGGGTGATTTCATGCACTTTGGGTAGCTGTCAGAGACCCTGGCTGCACAGAAACTGATACATATGGTGGCCCTGAGAGCCCAGTTCACTACAACTTGATGTAAAAATGTCATCACCTCATCATTTTATTCTACTGTGTGTAATTTTGTCAAAATTAGCACATGATTTCTTGAGTCATGGCCAAAAATGTGTTTAGTGAGGTCACCATGACATTGATCTTTGACCTCTGTCCACTAAAATCTGATCAGTTTATCCTTGAGTCCAAGGGAACATTTGTGTCAAGTTTGAAGAAATTCTGTCAAGATATTCCTGAGATATCATGTTCACAAGAATAGGGATGACCTGAAAAGCTTATGCCTCTGGCCATAATAATATGAAGGTATAAAAGTAATGTAAAAAGAGGTTTTCAAGAATTCTGAATCACAGAGGTGGTTCAGCATACAGCCACGAATGTGCACAAAAAATACAATCGGTCAAGTAGTATTCAAGATTGGCTCCGGACAAACTGTGGGTCCAAGAGAGTAAAGAAGAGTATACAAAGAGAATTTGTAGCAGCTTATTCCCCGCAACCAGAAGGACTGGAAGATACTAACAACCAAGTAATGAAGGTTTCAGACTTATAGCAGCAGTGGTTTTTTCTTCATCTTTGTATTAATTAGCCAAGGCATTCAACTAGTTTACACACAGCCAGACTTGATGGACAGCAGCTACAAGCTACAGGTGCACAGTTTGTTTCAGTTTTACATGGACTAGAAAACAATTTGACAGACGGTTGCCAGTCAATAATTAGTGGATGACGTTGAAGACAATGGGTCTTTTGCAGATAATGACGGCACGACCAAGAAAAGAGGATAAGCATCAGCAAACTCCTTGAACTCTATGTCGTGTTGGTTCTTTTGATGTTTTATAAAGCTGCATGCGTTGAGCAGCTACTTTGGGGAAAGTGATACTGGGTCTGGGGTATTGGAGTAGTTTTATGAGTATATGTATGAATACAGGAGGACAGTATTGGACCGATATGCTGGTATTGGTATCAGTGGATCCCTAGTAAGACCAGACAGAGATAGAAGTTAGAAAATTTTAGCTTTTGGTGTGAAGAGTCTCAAATTCATCATCATAAACTCCAGTACACGTTCATGCACTAGCACATCTCTGTTGTTAAGACTACACAGTGTGACTGTCATAAAAATGGACCTTTAAATTAGACTTATGGACCCATTTTACACAAGCACTAGGACATGAGTGAGTAAAACCCAAGTCAGTTAAATTGGGACAGAAAACATTGGTGGCTGACTGTTCTCAAGCCCATAAAGTTAAACAGTTAGAGTATAGTGCAAAACTGTAATGAAGTGCCAGAAGAGTTTCTGTGTCACATTGGGAATACTGAAACTGTGACTAGGATTTGAGTTATGTTTTGTACCTTTATAGCCATCTCTTCACTTAATGTTTAGCATACAGAGTATGTGCTGGAATATTTTTTTTACCCAGGGTTTCATGTTGGTCATGCTTTCATTTAATTAAACTAATGAGTTAGGAGGGAAAAAAACAAATACATCTTTAATTTTATGCTAATTGGGGTTCAAGAGACTACCTAATATACTGTATTAGTGGTTAGAAGTAGCCATGATGCACTCTATGTTTCTATCAACACATTCTACACATTTCCAAAAGCAGGTCAATCAGACAAACAGCCTCACGTACCAGAGGAAAATATTTGTGTTACGGACAGAGATGAACAGTGAAATCTATTGTAACATACTGCAGCAACAGCAAGATGCATGTGTTTCTTTGAATTTACTCCCAAAAAATGCTTTTGTCGACACTCGCATTAAAATCAAAACTGTTCAAACAACAGGCGGAGATGTACAGAGCAAAAGCAGGAGTACAGAGAATGGAGAACGGAAATATAAAGTGTGTGAGAAGGGTAAAACGAGATGGAGAAAGAGAGGGAATTGTTGTTTGAAAGCGCTTTTCTTTCTCCTTTCCACCCTTCCTGCCACATCCTCATCCGCTCATGGGGGCCTCTTTCTGAACAATCCAACACTGGGCTTTCATCATTCCTTTGAAATGATCCACGTTCCGCTCTCCAACATATGTCTGCTCTTTTAAAATAACAATGGCTGCCGTTTGGATGGAGGGAATGATCCACCTGCTCCAGCATTCTGTTACAGTCAACCGAAACCAAAAAACACCAAGGACTCACAGTCTTTGAAAAGTAGCTCTGACTTGTGAAGAGTTTTTTTTTTTTTTGCATACAGTAGATATTGGGGGCGAAAGAAACAGACAGAAAAAAGTAGAGTGGTAGATCTGTGCTATTAAACATTTATCTGCAGGCTGAAATTTGACTCTACACTTATGTTATTTCTCTCTTCTTCTCTCTTTATGTGCCACAAAAACACAAAGGAGGAAATTATGACTGGGAGAGGTGTAAAGGCCATTTCTAGCTTGGAATGTAATATGATTCAGTTTTTTTTTCTGGCTGTACATTGTGTCTCTGAAGTGAGTTACCACTAACGTTTTTTCATTCAACTCTATATCGTCTCTGTCCCCAGACCACTGCCATAGATAATGCATGGAGGGCAAAAATTGGATGCTACAGAGCATGAAACTAAACTGCACAAACTCACACACACGTACACTCAACAAAGTTTGGTCAGTGCTGGAAAAGTTGCATGAAGAATGCTAATTAGCTGAACAGGCTTTGAATGCGTCTGGCCATGCGTAGGCCAAAAAGAACCCTGGGACACAGAAACACAGCAGAACTGGCACTGGAAACAAACAGAGAAAAAAATGAGGGAGGGAGGGATGGATGGAGAGAAGAAGCGTGGCAGGGAGGGAGGGACGGAGAGAAACAAATATCTGATATCATCTAGAGGCTGCTCTGTACGCATTTACTCAAAAAAGAAACATGAAAAAAAAAATCTGAAAAAAGGTGGGAGGGAGCGGAGAAGAAGGGAGAGGGGGACGGATGGATGGAAGGACAAACGGATGGACAGAGAGGCGGGATTTGGAGAGCAAGAAAGCTAATTATCCAGCTCGTCTGTTGGGTTGCACGGGGAGAGGAAGTGATGCGAGCTACTAAAGGACATCCACCCCTCCATCCCCTCCCCATCCACAGTTTCCTGCTGTGCTCTGATGTCAGCTCTCTTTAGACAACATGTGTGCTGCCGACACGCGCCAGAAACAAACCCTTTGTTTATCCCCCCCCACCCGCTTCCCTCCCTCCATCCATTCCTCCCTCTATACCCTCCATCTTTGTTCTGCGTACCAGCAGGCTCCCTGGTTGTTGAAGGGAACCACAGGTAAATAAAAAGATAGGAGAAGGGAGGGAGGGAGGTAGAGAGCGGTTGAGGGTGGGAGGTGGGTGTGAGGGGGGGATCCAGATGGTGCAACAGATGTGCTAGCAGCAGCAGCTCTGCTGTGCAGACAGACAGGGAGCTCTGAGCTGGGTCTCTCTGCTCTGCTCCCATCACCTTCCCTCTGCTCTGCCCCGCTATACTTTCTTCTCCTCTTACAGCTTCTGTTTTGCTCTTTTCGCTCTGTTCTGCTCTTTTGAGGTCACTTCAGCTCAGCCTTGTTCAGCTCAAATGATTTGTGTTCCTGTCCGTCCCCTCCCACTCCGGCCATGCTGCGTTGGTGGGGAGCAAGGTGGCACAGTGAGAAGGCAAAACCATCCTTCAACCGGAAGATGCAAGTTCAAGACCTCGTTCCAGCAAAGATCCACCCTGCTGAAGTGTCCTTGAGGAAGAGACTGAAACTCTCCCAGCTCCAGCTGCGATTCTGTAGCTGACCCTGATCAACTCTGCTGTTTTGTTCCTTACAGTTCTGGATATTTTGACTCTGTGTGCTCCATTGTATTAAGCTCTGCTTTGTTCTGTTCTGGTCTCACATCCACTCCCCTCCATGTAAGACAACTTTTATGCCTGTGTACCACAGCGGCCTACAGTAAACTTCCTGAAATGGCAAATTTGAGGACTTGCTGCTGTGTAGTCATGTAGAGATGCCCTTTGGAAAGTCTGATCCCAATGTGATATTGGGGGTCACACCTGCCAGACATGATCTGCTGCCATTCTAGCTGATCGCCAAATGTATGACTGGAGAGTAAATTCACTAGTTTGTGTTTATGCAGAGCTTCTGCAGGTTAAGTTAGTTAAATTTAAGATTTTTTAAGACCATATTAAGATCAATGTGAATGTAATTTAATGTATATTGTATGTATATATACATGTATGTATATACTCACCTGTCTTATGTATATAATGTATATTTAATGTAATTTATTTTGTTTTATTTGTGATCAAGCAAGTTTTCCCCGAAACACAACATTTAAAAGCGAGACTGAACAATGCAACTTCACAAAAGTAACATTAACTTCATTAATCCAATCAAGTGTTAAGACCTGTCAAAATCATATTTAAGATATTTTAAGGTTTCAAATTCAGATTATTGGTTTTTAGACTTTTTAAGACCCTGCAGACACCCTAATATAAATGTTGATATCTATTGTCATTTGATATGAATTTAATATCTAATGATGAATTTCATTCATTATTGGTAATTGGTTTTCAAACCTACTTTTTTGTCTTTTTATGTCTCGTTATCTCAAAGTCTGCAAAGAAGGAGGGAGAATGCTACAGTTTTCCTTCTGAGAAAAGAAAAAAAGAAAAGGAGGAAAATGATAAGACGACTTGCTGCGTACAGTAATTATAACAAGTTAAGTACAGGCACATTCAATTCATGCATTCAATATGCATGTGAAACTAAAAGTGTTGGCAAAACAACTCTAAACAAAATGTGGCTGCTGAGGGACAGACTGCTTGAACGCGATCTGCCTCTGAAACACTTCCAGTGAACATTTGAACTGCAGCAGAGATGTGACAAAGCTGCAGAGCAACCAAAACTAGGTGAAGCTGAATTCAGTGTGGACATCTGGGATGAGGTTTCATTACCCAAGACTCTAAATTTAACACACAATATGTAAATTCTGCCCCTAGGGGTCTCTCTCACATTAAAACAACAACAAAAGACATAGTTTGATGACATCATGAAGTAGCATGGGATGATTTAAGTTGTCATCTTTAAACAGCCACCATAGCTGATGAAAATCGGACTTGACTCAGGCAGAAATCGTGTTCATGGAGGTATATAATAACATATAAAAGTTTTATTCATGTTATGTTTAGTCACATGTGCCGACTTCCTTTCTCACTCTCTGACGCATCTTGTATTTTCCTGAAAGTTAAAGCAATTAACTAGCAACAGCTAGCATGAAACACACCATTACCTTGAATAAATTACAGATTTCTCTGTTTGAACATTATTGGAAACATTTGGGGAAACATGAGTACAAAACAAAATCTATAACATATGATAGGAGAAGTAGAGTAAAGATGAACAACAGAAGAACTGGTACCCCCCACCATGATTTTTTTTGTAAGCACCCACCATATACAGGCCATATACAATATAGACTGGGAAACTGGAAACTGGAGGATATTTAATGCAGGTTAATGAGAATGGTGTGCTTTAGAGGATGCATATCTCTGCAATGTTTGGCTGAATTTGAGAGACTCCGGCTCTTAAATTGTTTTCCACACACAGCCTGTGCCTGTATGGATATCAGACATGTTTGATAAGTCAGAGAGTGTAAAGGAGACAGAGAGCTGTGACACAATTGGACACCGCTGTGGGTGGAAGCACTGACCTCTCTGCTGGTGCTGAGCCTCTGTTTGCTCCAGCAGCACAGTCAGCTCTCTCTCCTTTTCCCGTGCTGAGAGGGTCACAGATGCCATTTCTTCCTCATGAGCCCGTTCTGCACTCTCTCTGTCCTGTCTGGGGAGAAGGACAGGATATTTAAATCACAATCCTTTCATCTATTCTTTCTATTAATAATGTCATACCATGTAAGAATACACTAAATACAAACAGTGAATTTCAAATTAGCATGTTGTTCATTTGCTTGGCTACCTGCGGTGTGTGTGTAAAATCAGTTTTCATCCAAATACAGACACTAAATATGAGTCAGTTGGTGCTTTTGATGACTGATTACTCATCATCTGCTAGTGGCAGAGCATGAAAAACATCTCTACATACTGTAGGGTACAACTTCTGTGTTAAACATCATTTCTTTTACCATGTAAATTTGAGGGACATTTAGAGTTTAGAGTGATGTGTGTTTCAACTGACCATGACTAAAAATATACACTTGATTTATTTGGGTTTACAAATAGTACTTGAAATAACAACTTAATTGCTTAGATGAACTTTATATGCATTTTTGGACAGGTCAATCACTTTAAAAAAAAACTGCTCTCAAAATAAGATGTGTAAACTGAGAGTGATGTGAAATCATACTTATTAGTGTCACTTTCCACAAGTATAAAAAGCAAATGGAGGGCACCAATTTATTCCGGGGGTTAAAACAGTTATCAGTCAGATACCAGCAACCTGATGCACCTCATTTATGATAGTAAATAAAGAGTTTTGGAGTTCTGGACTGTTGGTTGGACAAAACAAGCATCACTTTTTTTATACACTTAACAATTAATTGTTAAAATAACTGACAGAAACGATAATGAAAATAAGCGCTTGTATATATGTTAGGATCAGCAACTGATTGATCAGAGCATTCCTCATAAATTCCATCATACTTGACAACAAATACAGGTTCCAATATTAAATTGAAAATCGATTGAAACGAGCTTTCAATTTCAATACTCGAAATCGTAGGTAGAATCGGCAATTCTCCCAGCATTTTTTTCTCTTCACCCCCACTTACTTGTGGCATCCAGCACGTGCAAAGAAAAAAACAAGACTTCAAGGACGACACATCGTCGTTTACCACCTGATATACCACTGTTATACCACACTTGTTACCATACAGATCTTTTTAAACGACAGTTGTCAGGCCAAAAAAACAATGATCTGCTGATCTTTGTAAATCAAGACTTGATACCCAAGCAGCTGAATAGCTGTCAGTGCTTAAATCCTTTAAAATCAAAAAGTCTGACTGAAATGTGACCTTAAAATTGCGAGCCAAACTGAATTGTGAATTTGGAGAATTGTGACATCCCTAGTTTCTACTGTGAAAAAGAAAGACTGATGGATGAACAGAGGTGAGAGAGAAATCAGGGGGAGAGAACACAGTGTACAAGAGAATGAAAGAAAGGACAGAAAGGAGAATGACAGAAAGACTCGGGGGGTAGACGGGTAAAAGCGTCAGGCCACTGTCAGCTTGAAGACCCCTGAGTGATACTGCAGCTGTCTACAAATCACACACACACACACACGCAGAAACACAAGGGTCAATTCAGACTGGTCCGCTGATTGGACAAAAGTCAAGGATGAAGTTGCTCTTCCTATATTGTGTTGCAAAAAACGTTAATTAAAAGATTACTTAGCTTAAGATGCTGGTCATCCTGTGCATTTAGTGCACAACTTCTATCAATATATATTTCAGTTTCAGACACATCAAAAACACACATAACACAACAGTGACATGAAATCAGTTGATCAATCATATCTTCTTCTTACTTATATAAGATCTATATATGAATCACTGAATGACTTCATGGTATACATCGCTCTTAGCTCGACAGGAATGCGGACACGCACAATATATTTGGTAGTGATCAAATTACTTTAATCTCTGCTTTAATTGGTCTCAATATCGAAATTGTGCAGGTAAGATGCAAACCAAGGTGCTCATCTCTGTGGGCTTTGAACAACACTGCATTTTATTCATGTTTGAGCCAAACTTTCTAACTCAGCTAAGTCCAAATGTACCAAACAACAGAGGAACAGACAAAGAAGGAAAGAAAAGAAAAACTACAAAGACAGGAAAAAACGAACAAATAAACAGAACTCTTCCTGAAGTCCAAAGGCGCTAATGAAGAGAGAATTCTCCAGTTTAAGTGAAAACTTTTCTCCCCTACAGCGCTTGGCCTGCATCTCTAAAGTGACCGCGTCTGTCTGTTCCTTCGTGTGTGTGTGTGTTCTCCTGCTGTCCTGCTGTCTGGGGTGTGAAAGCGGGTGGCGGGTGTGCAGGGGACACAAGGAGACTGTGTGTGTCTGTATGCGTATGAGTGTGTGCGTGTGTATGTGTGAGTGAATGAACCCCCGCTGGGCTTGAACAGCAGCCTGAGCCACCAAAGCGCACACCAGGGCTCAGCGGGAGATGGCGGGCAGGCGTTGCCAGCCATTTGGTCCTGCAAGAGGTTCCAGGGGGCCGTGTGTATTTGTGTATGTCTATGTGTGTGTGTTTGTGTGCGACTGGGGGGTGTGTGTGGGGGGGGACTCACACCAGACCTGTTTACCCACCAATTAGCATCAGACAGACCGCCAGAAAGTTCCAGCAGTCAGCAATAGAGTGGTGGTGAGGAAGAGGAGAGCAATGAAAAACAGAAGAGGATAGAAAAGCAAAAACACAGAGAGCTACACATTTGGCATCTGTTTGGTCTTGCATATATACTGAACCAACATTTTACAAGAACAACCTAATAAAGTTGTACACAACTGAACAGGGCAGACTCAAGACCTTCATTTCTGGGTGGGAGTGGGGCAACCACGAAGAGGGTTGCTGATTTTAACTTTCGTATTAATTAGTGGGCCCTGAGGATTCAAATCATAGACATATATATGTAGACACTGCATTGGCCTTTGGACCGAATGTCAGAGTCACTGCCATTTTTGTTAGGTCAAGACTGACCTGTGAACAAATACATATAGAAGGGGAGTTGGGTTTTTTTTCTGCATATTATATTATAATCAAGGGTTTATGATCTACATGGAGTAAGAAAAAAGTTTTGTTTTTTTCCTAACTTATTCCATGTAGAGCTTGAACCGTTAAATGCAGCAACAAGGCAAAATGGTCAATATAAGTCTATGGTTCAAATCTCTGTGACAAGGGCCTGAAAGTCAAATTAAAGCTGGGACGTCGGGCTAAGTTATGAGGTTCTTTATCCCCTGCGCCATTTTGTATCCCCACTCAATCGCAACGTGTGCACTTGCAAAATGCTGTCACAAAATGGCTGCTGATGAGCACTGTCAAATTAAAGCATAAAAAAGAGAAAGCAAAGGAGAGATGTCAGCGGAGAGCCAAGCCCTGGAGCAAGCGTTAAGGGCGACGGGTAGAGCAGAGGCTGAATATGTGGGGCTGGAGCTGGATAATTCTCCCTGGACAATAATCTGCCTTCCAGCTAATTGGTGAATGGGCTCTGGGTTGCTGCCTGTGGCAGGAACTCTTGTTTGGGCCTAGGAGGCAATAGACTGAATGTTCAGTTAGCGGATAGCTGGGCCTGTTTGTATATGCCTGGCCTGATGCACTGTAGGACAGCTTGATAAGTATGGCGAGAGCTGCATGGGCCAGGGGCCTAAGGTAGGCTGGAATAGCTCTGGGGCTCCGGCCAGGTACAGTGGCTGCTGGGTAAGTGGGAGGTGGCAGAGGCGGTGGCTGGCTGGCTAGCTGGCTAGAGCGGCGAGGAAGAAGAGGGGGCCCAGTCTGCACTGCCTGCCTAAGTGGGCACTATTCAAGCTGTTGCCCATTAGATGTGGGGTGCCAGGGCCTGACCAAGCACGGAGTTTGCAGCACCCCATGGTGCAGCCGGCATCCCACGCCAGAACCACCAAATGCCGCGGTTTATCAGAGAACGAGCACAAATTGGAGTCAGACGGTGGACTTGGAGGAATTGGAGACATTCGCCAACGCCAGACACCGCTGACCGCTGTTTGGACTCAAGTAAAAGAGACTATACTCTCTCTCTATAAACACAATATGACCAAGATACATACACACATACTGAAGTCATACCATCCATGAATACACACAATAAGAAAAAAAAACTATGCATACATGTACATGTAAAATACACAAATTATATGACTATTTCAAATAACTAAGAAACCTCAGCATCACTGATGAAACTCTCTTCAAACTTGAGTCACCATTCAGTCACCAAAAACTAAATAAAGAGTTAAAGATAGATATTGCATATAAATTAGACACGTAAAAACTAATGGGAAACTAAAAAGAAAAAATCCTTAAACCATTACATATTCATATTCATGCTCCGAAATGTTCCCGTGTTGCAAAAGAACAGGTGTGAAATAAACATACAGGTGAACAGATTGTGAACCCAGCCTATAGCACAGACATGCAAACACACAAGCTTTGTTCGCAACAAAGACGACTGATTGTTTCAAGACACTGATGATCCCTGCAAAGAGTTGTTGTTGAAGAGGAAGAGGAACAATACTATTTCTTTCACAGAGGACCATCTGTACTAAAAGCTATACTCATAGCAATTGTCATAAATATATATATACACACACATTATTATGCTTTAAATGAGTATTGTTTTAAATGTAACATTTATAATCGCACAAAGACAGATTTCTGTATTACCTATCAAATCTTAGACTGCTCGTAACTAAGGCTGCAATGATTAACTGATTAATTGATTGAAATCAATTATTAAATCAATTGCCAACTATTTTGATAAATGTCTGTTTGAGTAATTGTTTCAAGAAAAAATGATTGCAGCTTCTTAAATGTCAATATTTTTTGGTTTCTCTACTTCCTTATGACAGTATACTGAATATCTTTGGGTTGTGGGCAAAACAAGACATTTGTGGATGTAATCTTGGGCTTCTGGTAACAATAATCAACATTTTCTGACATTTTATAGACTATTAATCCATTAATTGAGAAAATGATCAACAGATTAATTGACAATTAAACTAAACATTAGTTGCAGCCCTACAGTACTTGTAACTAAGCACTAATAAACAGTATCAGCAAAAAAATAAAATAAAAAATTTCTATATATATTTTAAAAGAAAACTTAAATTAATTGAATACATATTTTTAAAAATCAGTAAAATCAATTATTTAAACTGATGCAACCAAAGCTCAAACGATTATTGTTGAGACTTGATGCTGATAGGATCTAACTGAAATGAACTGATACTATACTATAAATTTACAACTGTTAACTATTTGCTCATATTTCGACTGCTCAAAATGGTGACACTCGTGATGATTCATTTTTGTGGAGGAATTCCAATGGATCCACAGCTATTTATGATAGACCGCATCAATCAGGCTACATTAATATTCAACAGTTTGATATGCGGAACTACAAAGCTGATTCCTGCTCATGTGTGAGTGTGCTTGTTTGTGTGTGTGCGACTGAGAGACAGTGAGACAGAGGCCTTGTGTAGGCCTATCTAACCGATACTGCCAACAAAGGATGAGTGCACCGCAGAGAAAATAAAGTGACATATTGAACAGTTGCTGCGCTGCGTATTATTGATGCTGCGTACAATAAACATCTGAATTGTTTCATGTAGCAGACCACACACAGTGTCACACAATTTTCTCTCACACGCACCTCAATGTGTTTTAGCACATTTTTATTAAACCTCAGGGTGATGCAAGTCAATCACTCTGCTCCCACATTTTTCTTCCGACACCCCTCCCTTCATCTCGCTGCTCTACTTCATGAAACAAGCACATCAAACACAGAGGCAGGCTGATGCAGCCTCACCGCTCGTTTGCTCCGTGCCCAGCCCCGTCTTTCTATCTATCTGTCCATCTATCCGTCCAGAGCGTTCTCATCTCTGTTCCGATCCTTTTTTCTGCTGTTTCCATCTCTCCCTCCTCCCTCCTCTTTTCCCTCCCACCCTTTTTTTCCTGTAACTAAACTGGCTGTGTCTCTCTCCATCTGCTGGTTCTTCCTTCAGCGGCCCTGCACCTGTTCACACCTCCTCTCCTGTTGGCCACCTCTTCTCTCTTCTCCCCTACCCCCGCCCCCCCTTTATCTCTCTCTCTTTCTCTCTCTCTGTCTCCCTCCCTCTCTCTCTGCTCAGTGCGATGCTGCCAGGCCCGTTCCTGGCTCAGTTAGCCTCTCTGTCATTCAATCCATCTGTCGGCAAGTCAACTTTGTTTACAGCGGGCGGCCCAAGCCTCTTTTCTTCTTCAAGGAGCGCTAAAGCCCCCCCACTGTCACCAAGGTCAGTGGTGAGCCAATCATGCACGAAAAACAAAAAACTGCAACTATTAAATTAGAAAAAAAGGACGCTGCCTTCCTCCTCTAGCACACACACATACATAAGTATGGACAATAACTCTCTTGATACATGCACATCTTAAGAACTGTCTTTCACTATCTCATTCATATGAATAAATACATGCATGTACAGACAGTTACAAATGCACGACCCTCACAGAAACAAACATTTGCTGTTACAGCACACATTCCCTCAGAGAAAATCCCAGCAGCTCTAGATTGAAGTAATTAGCTGCTGATTGGCCTCTGTCATCATCTATCTGCTCACAAAACAGAGCGAGAGAAGTTTAAAACTCTTAATTGGCACAGATGACTGATGGTCTTAACACAGGAAGAGCGAACTGGCAGCGCAGGCATCTGTGATTTTTAAAAATAAACACACAGCATACGTACAATATGCTCCCATACTGACCCAATCCAGAAACCCAGGACTCAACGTGAGTGTCAAATCTGTGCCCTACAGAAATAGTTGTGGGTAGCATATGTGGCGGGGCTGGGGGTCGAATCAATTTCAGCTGAGAAGGTAAATGATTGCCTAAAATAATTAAGTCAATCCAGATACCAGCTTCAAGTTCCCTCTTATTAAATAAAGCATATAAGTTATATGAAAGTTAGAGGAGAAATGTCAACATAAAAGCAGGAATCACCAGGAAGGATTGCCCACTTGCCCAGAGCAAGTAAAACGTCCCCATGTTGGCAAAGTATATCTAAGTGGGCAGGTGATTAAAAATATGTAAGTAATTTTGATAGTCAATTAATCATTTAAATGTCAGAAAATGCTGTTTTCAGCCTCTCAAAAGAGAAGAGAGTTGAGATTTTCCCTCTTTTACTATCATATTAAACTGGATATCTTTAGGTTTTAGAATGACAAAACAAGACACTAAGAGACATCGCCTAGGACTGTGAAAAACTGGGATGGACATTTTTCACTATTTTCTAACATTTTATAGACATTGCAGCACTAGATTAAACATGACTACTAACTTTAGTCTTTGTTGTTATTTAATAACCACTAATAAAACAATTTGTACAGGAGCAGGTAAAAACTGACTTTGGGCAAGGAGATTTCTGACCCATTTGCACTGTCGTTCAAGTAAAAAAAAAAGGGAGGGAGGGGAAGAAAACAAATCATAGAAAACAAGTTACTGTGTTTCTGTTCGATGTCATATATCTCCTCTGCATGCGAGGCACATACATTTTTTCTGAAAAACAAATGAGAGATGACAGACGGTTTCAGATGGAAAAAAACAGCAAGTGAGAAAGGTGTGCAAACTAAAAGTTTGTACCACATGCAGTGTTCTCTCGTGGTGTGAGCACAATCAACTTGTGTTGGAATTCACTTCACACCTGAGACTTACCTGAAGTCGTTCAAACGCCCCTCACCCCTCCCACCCGGTTATAAGCTTGGGGGCAACTGGCACAAAGGAACATGTGCCATCACTCACTCCTCCCTCACTCCTAACCCACCTAAGTGATCTTCAGTGAACTCCTCTATTATCGTCTTACTTCCTCACCTTTTTTCCTCACTTCTCCCACACCCTCTCCACTTCTCTCCTCTCCATCTCTGTGCTCCTGGGCCATTAGATGCTGCCTAGTGAGAGAGAGGCGGCCATTGAGGTGGAAAACAAAGACAGGCTTTTTTAAACTCAGTGGGGGGGACTAGGGCTGGAGATGGAACTGTAGGGGGGCTTGTGCCCATCCGGTGCCCGCCTTCATATACACACCATCGCCAGCCTTAGAGCTTTTCTCCTCTGCTCCCCTCTGCTTCCTCTATGCCATCCACCCACTTCTCTCTACACTTAAAACTTCCTCTGTATTCTCCTCACAACTTCCATCATTCTCATCTATATGTACGTCTTATCTATTTGCCCTTCTTTACATCTCCAGCCTCGGTGTCATCTTCTCCATTCTTAATCGCCTGTGTCTTTTGCTTATATCTCCTTACTAACAGATTGCACTTAACAGGATCACCGTTTCAACCTGGTTCACACAGCGCTTTGTTGGAATGAGGAGCACATCAATATGCATAAATATAGCTTTGGCATTTTGGGCATTTTCAGCATGTGCATGAATATAAACAAAAGCTGTAAGCAGCAAGGCAGCAACAGACCTTTTGAAGTATATTCATCCCTTTGAAATATGTAAAGGGTGTTTATATAATAAAAAATCACAACCTATATGGGTTGCTTTTCATCTAAGGACTTCTTATGGTAATCATTACGCCATAAAAAACATAAAATCTCATCATATTAATGCATAATATGAGAACATGTGTATATGCCAACCATTAAAAACCATCTCTGTCTACAATTGCCTATTTTCTTGGAGGTTTCTTTCAGATGTCATGCAACCTCAGTGTAACTTGGGGCATTGGAAAAGCTTTGATTGATTTTAAATAAAGTATTTTTTTAATAATTGCAGACAGTGTCTTACAACCTGTGCTGTGGAGGAGTTTGTGGGAGCACCTTAGTTTGATAGTTCTGATAATTTGAAGAGGGGTTGTATTTACAGTAGAACTTGTCAATAGTCAGTGTACTTCCTAGAGTCAATGCCGGTTAGCACACCCCCAATTTGGAGAAGCAGAGAGGGGTCCAGGCATTGGGCGGTATGAAGGTATCATGGTATACCAGGGTATTAAGAAATTCCAACAGTATAATTTTTTTAATTTCCTGTATTGTAGTGTGCAGCACACGCCAGCAGCGGTCAGTCTCTGGGCTGCAGCACAGCTGAGCTGTGAAACATGGCATCTGGGAGACAAAGTTACAGGACTAACTTGTAAAAAAAAAAAAAAAAATTAGAAGAAGAAAAATGCCTCTGCCATTGGTTGGGAGCATTTTGGATTCAGTTTTTTTCAAGTGTATGTTATATTTTGAGTATTTCACAATTTGCTTGTCTGCCACTGCCTCAATCTCTTAGTTTATTTGTGTTCTTGTGTGACTTTGGGGAATTCGTGAAACTAACCCTTTGAAACACGGCAGTCACACAAAAACTAACCAATTGAGGCAATGGTAGACCACCAATTCCCGTGTTCTGTACGTTGTCTACAGATATCTACGATATTTGGTTAAGTGGTGGAAATATTCTACATATAATGTAAACTTAAACTGATATCTTAAGTAACTAAAGTGCCTATTCTTGCTAACCCCATCCACACCTATTTTGTTTAGCTTCCAACAGTGATATTCCTGCTGCTTCTCCAAACTAAGTGTGTGCAGACATCTACTGTAGGTATAACGCTGCCTGACAATCTGTATCTCATACAGTCCCATATCAAATGATTTACACTATCCCTTTAACTCTTTGCCACCATTATCTCCACTCAGCTGCTACCTTGAACCTATCTTGTCCTCCTCCTTGCTATATCTTGTTCCTCTCTTTGTGATCTTCTCCTGATACAATCTGCTGATGGGGGCAGTGCCCTACTAACAACGAGGTAACGCTTGGCACTGCTGTATCCACAAAGGGCAACAGAGAGAAAGGGATGGATTGAAGGCAAGTGAAACAAAAGAGAACAAAGAGCAGCTATATGAAGGATAAAAACGAAGAGGATGAAAAGATAAAAGGATAGATCAATCAGGTAAAAGAGAGTGACAGAGGTAAAAGAGAGAAATGAGGGGAAAAGGAAGAGCAGAGGGAGGTTCTGTCATGTTGGATGAAAGCTGTGCCTACTGGGCAGTGGGCACAGTGTAGAGTCACTGATGGTGCCACCCTCACAGCAGGGGGGTGTGAAGGCACAAAGTTGACCAGATGACTGACTGACACACACACACACACAGAGAGTGTGAGAGAGAGAGAGAGAGATTCACGGTTCATTCAGGATGCACAAGATCCATACAC
>JAJHUR010093418.1:0-26164 GCA_027495735.1 Lutjanus campechanus | reverse complement strand
TCCGCTGCTTAGATATAAATAGAACATGAGCTGGCCAGCTCATAAATATATGGAGCTCCAGTAGAATGATGACATCTCCTGTCTGGCCTACAACCCTCACAGGCCACACAAACACCTCAAAATAACTACGGCACTAACAACAGACCCAACGGCGCTCTCGTCCGCTGTTACTTCATGTAAATTGGAATTGGGAGCAGTTTGAGGATTCAGGCAACAGTGATGCTGGCTGTCTACATCGCTGCCTTGTTGAAGAACAGCATCTTAATCTACAACAGGAAAAATAAAACAAGCGTGACTGTTAAAAATCTAATTATACGGCTGATTTTATACAGGATTATTTATGTTATTTAACCTTCACTGGATTGACTGTGAACAATAAACAACAATATTCTGTGCTGTATTACTTTACTGCTGTATTATTACTTTTTTCAATATGATGTGCAATATGACTTCTCAATATCAGGTGCAATATTATTTTTCATTACTTTTTTATGTACAATATTACGTATAATATCATATATTATGTTCATTATCATGTGCAATATTACTTTTCATTATTATCATCATGTATCATGTACAATATCATGTTTAATATCACGCGATATTATCTTCCATTATATATTATCATGCACAATATTGCATTTAATATCATACCAGTCATTATCAAATGCAAAATTACTTTCCATTACTTTTCAGTATCACTGCCAATATTAGTTTCAGTGTCATTGCCAATACCACTCTTCTATTTCAGTTTATTTTAGCTTACTTTTTTACTTCTATTGTTATTCTATTAGGCACTGTTGTTTTGCATTTACTCTTAAAACACTTTATATTTTATATTTCACTTCATATTAAATAATCTGTTGTTTTATTCTATGTTACTATAATTTTGGAGCAAACTCTGGTGCAAGAATTTCCTTTCAGATTAATAAAGTTCTATCTTATCTTATCTTTTGTGGTCTGGTATATTATGCTTTTGAGAGAACAGTGAAGATTCAATGTAAAGATATTTTAGCATGGTATGATAGTAAATCTTTCTAAACAGTGTTGCTAATAGCAACACACTGCTTCCTGTTGTGGCAAAAAAATAAAATAAAATAATAATGAAGGATTTTGTTGTATGCAGTAGATTTTTTTTCCAATGGCTGAAAAAGCAAAGCATGCCGACTTCCAAACAAAAACAAACCCTTTCAATATGCAAACTCCACACATTCCTATTCCGGTAAAAAAAAAGAAATTCAGCCTTGTTAAATGACAAAAAACAACATTTGATGAACAGAGACTTGAGAAAATTGATTTTGGTGAGTGTTTCAGCGAGGATTGCACATCGTCATTTAGTGGTGTAAACAAGGTGCTGGGCTCCCAACAGATGAGGGGATGATATGCTGTGAAATGGAAATCTATCCATAGCTGAGGCGACCTGACAGGCATGACAGGATTTTCAACACGTCTCCACACTCCACCAAGATCAAACATCCAACGACATAATAAATGGCAGCAAGGCAAATCCTCAAATGTGGTTGATTAGATCTGATATAGGCTGTAAGTGTTTTTAAATGAGGGATTAGTGAAGGAAATTCTGGCCAATAATATGTGATTTAGCCATTCAGCACAGGGTCAAGCACTGCTGCTACAATGTTGATTATGAGCATGTTGTTGTAGCAGGAGGTGCCCAGAGAGTGCAGCTGCATGTTTTTCACAGATCTTATTTACTAAGGCGCTTACTTGCAGATACTTCACAATATCCCCATAACATTGCTGACCATTTTTCAAAGCACGCCCTGCAGTGCACTTCCTACCTTTTTGTCTTTTCCCCCCATGACAGTCTTATTTTTATCATGAGGTATTTTCCCAAACTTTCCCATATTCCCAGCACACCTACACAGGTGTTTTCACTTGGGCTTTGGGCTAATTAGACCTCTGCTCAGGTTGAAGTTGGGTGGAGCTATGCTGAGGTCAACAAACCAGCTGGTCTCACTTCTTCCAACTTGTCACATACAGACAATTTGTGGCTGTATAAGACGGCCCGGGCTGTCGACGAAGTATAAAGAGGGAGTAAATCCACACACGGAGGAGGTGAGTGGCCCAAACAAACACAGGACTTTTACTCAGGAGAGACTGAGGTTCGTGGTCCATGTGAAAACAAAACATTATTACAAGTTATAAAGCACATCACATTATGTGCATCCAGTGAATTTTGTCACATGACTTTCGCGTCACAAGTCGCTTCAGTGACACTTAGCTTGCACGTGTCATGTGACTTTTGTCTTGCAAGGCATTTCAATGACATCATGTGACACATCTATCGCAGTGTAGTTATTGTAACCCCAAACACGGTCTTATCCTGAACTTAAACAAGATGTTTTTGCAGGGCTGTAAATAAAGACAGTAGGGCCCATGGGGTGGGGGGTTAATGTGTTGGACAGAGAACAGGCTGCTGCAAGTGATTCAGATTGATTCCCACTTCAGAGATGCACCAGTGTTCAAAGAAGTTAAAGTTAAATTGAAAATGGTTCCATTTGCTAAATGCCTTTGAAAAGGCATGGTTTTTTTTTCTGCCTGTTTTTCTGTAAACGCAACCTGTCACAAAATTATATGCAATATAAACCCTAAAAACTATAAATAAACAAAAAAAAGGCTATTCAATTAAATGAATAATTTCTTATTTTCTTTAGTATTTTTGTCCTAAACAGTTTGCCGGGTAATATCTATGTCGATGTTGTTCAATGTCAAGTCTCAGACGACACCCACATCGCAGTAATGTAGCAGTTCAGCCGGCATCAGCATACAATCTGCCATCAGTGGTGCATTCACAACCATGCAGCAGGTAACGTTGGGATACTGTGTGCGTGCTTCATAACTAGCATCCACAAGGGTCGGTCATAATAGCTTGCACTGGGGCCCATCACAACTACCTCACACCACTGAGTTTTGGTGCCTAAACCTAAGGACCAAATTGCGTCCATTTTACAGCATTAATCATCACGTGTAAAAAGGCTTTCTGGCTGCATCAGGCTGATAAAGTGTACCTTGTGCTTCAGTATCGGACACAGAGGGGCAGTGACAAATCAACAGAATGTGATGAGTTGGGATGAGACCATGTGGAAAAAACAAAGCTTAAAAAGAACAGTGGTGACATGTCAATCAAGCTCAGTCTGCGCACATCTACACAGTCCTCAGAAGAGGTCTAATTAGGCAGAACACGTGAAAACACCTGTGTGAGTGGACCCAGGGCGTGTAGGGCTCTTAATTGAAATGCAGATAAATGCTTTACAATGAGATCTGTGTTAGCAGTGAGTTACAGAGCGCTAAGTTACGTACACCATGTCCAATAAATACACAAAATAAGCTCATAAAGTGTCAATATTCATACAACTATTTTCCTTATTGAACAGAAAAATACAACCATGCATCATCTGAAAACAAGTTCCTCTCTTTAACCAAACTAAGATGAGCTTAATTTCCACGTTAACTCTTTGTAAAAACCACTTTACAGCCTTTCCATCATTCCAAAAATCACAAAGCCTGGTTTGGTTGAAATAAAGCTTTAACAGACCTTCTTTTTTTTCACAGCAGCCATATTGAAATGAAATGAAAGGGTAAACACAGGTGTCACCAATGATAATAATTAAGGTTTCAATTAGTGTAGCAGAGCCTTTCCAGTGAACCAAAATGCACAGTAGCAGCACCCTGACTCTGTTTGACCTGAACGGAACAGAACCTTAATAAATAACACCTGTGTTTACTCTCCTATTACATGTCAAAATTGCTGCTGTTAAAAAGGTCCAGTCACTGCATTAGATGTGAAAATATTCTGGCTCTGCTTGCTGTTTTCCTCTCACTCGTTCTTTGGCTCAGTGGGCGTCTGCTGGCGGCTGAATGAGAGTCTGCCGCTGAGCTGCGGCTCTCACTCGTTCTACGGCAGACGATTAAATTACCAAAATAACAGGGGTGTCACAAATTCAATACTGAATCAAAGATCGACTGAAATGAGCTTTAAATGTCAGTAATCAACATCAAAGACAGAATCTGTGATTCTACCTTTTTTTTCTCTCTCCACCCTCGCCTACTTGCAGCATCACTTCAAAGACAACACAGCATAGTTTACTGGCTTTTATATCACACTTGATACCACATTGATACAGTTGTCATGGCAAAAAAACATTAATTTGTTCCTTACTAGATTAAGACTCGATAGTCTGACAATGGCATAGTTGTCAAAAAACAAACAAACAAACAAACAAAATAACACTGAATTGAATCATGACCTTAAAATTGAAAGTCAAATCATTGGGATTTTGAGAATACTGACAGACCTGCAAAATACTGAGAGGCCTACAAAATAAAATGACAAAAATTAGCCTCAAAAAACAAAACGAAACAAACTACCAAAAAAAAAAACACAAACAAACGATGGACTCAAGTCTGCGACAAGTACTCCAACTTGGAGTTAACAGACCTTTTTCTATTAACTGCGGGGTTAAACTACTACAGGGAAACGTTCATATGTTGTTGATTTTGGAGGCCCCTGTGGACCAAAGTGTTACTGTTTACACAGTAATAACCGCAAAATATAATGTCAAAAATAAAATTATCTAAATAAAAATCTTCCCTTGCTTCTTTCTAACTGGCTAAAATAAAACTCACTGTAACTTTGCCTGTGAAAATGTAAACACTATTTTATGCCATAGCTGATTCATGCAAATGGCATCTTGGGTAAAGTGGATCTTGTTCACGAGGTGGCCGCTTAATGCTCATATCTGAACTCGAGCCCTGACTAAATGAACAGTCTCCAGCCTGGAGTTCTCAATCTCTCTACGCAGGGAGCCTCCATAGAAAGACCTTTTATGTAGCAGCATGTGCTCCACTTAACAGTAATAAGGTAGAAATTGAAATAACTTCCAATGGATAAAATTACATTTTACAGACTTTAATTCTCTTACCTGTTCATATATGTACATGTATGAGGAATAATCCAATTGCATCTCCAGTGTTTTCAAAGTAGTGGTTTCAGCATGAAACACATGCTGAAAAAGAATTCACCTGCACACGTGTTCGCAGCTCACTGTGGCCTGCCAAAGTCAAAGGTGCAGAGTTAACATTTTTGCGGCTGCTGTGGGTTGACTGATTGATTGATGTTCACTGACAGCACACTGCTGGTGAGGATCAGCTTCATCTACAGCCGCGGCGGTGATCTCGCAGCTCTGTGGGTGGTATCAGCGAGAGCAAACGCTTTAATCAGCCCCCCTCATAAATCAATGCAAAGAGTTGCGTTATTTTGATGACGATTTCGTAGCTGAACCCTTTTAAGTTTTGGCTTCAAATTTTCAGAGATCAAGCAGTGTCTCAGTGAGGTGCATTTGACCAGCGAAAATAACATTCGCACGTGGTGCTTTCATTTGACTCATCCGTTTTACAAGGGGTGGATTGCTTGCTGGATTTTTCATGCCTGAATCTCTCAGGAAAAAAAACCAAAACAATCTGCACAATGTCAGAAGTATGGAACAAAGACATCGTCTCCCAATTTACTGGGTATTAGCAATCTTCTGCGGAGGGAAAAATTCTACAAGGGCTCAAGAAATCAGGTTAGTAAATGAGATTTGTGAATGTTCATTATAATAAATATGGCTGCTGCTGACTTCACAGGGGAGGGAAATGGGAAAAAAAATGAATAAAAGTAAAGATTATGGGAAGAGATCTATTGATGGGGAAAATGGGCTTGTTCAAACCTGGCAGTGAGTGAGTAGAGCTTTGTTAATAACCGTCTGCAATCCCAGTTGGGTTGATGTGAGGGATTGTCTGATATGTTGCTGTGAGAGGAGGCTCACAGGCGAGAGGCAAAAGGTGATTGGTTTTTATTGTTCTCCTAACAGCTGACATCTCGCCCAATTTTGTTTGTGAAATCCCCAATCTTCGGACTTCTGTTTGTCTGCAGTCAGAAGCATCAAACTACACTGAAACACCGCTGGGTGATGGTTTTGTCCCTGGCCTACCTACATACATAACACAGTGTATACTGTAGCTGAGCAGGAGAAAAAACAATGTCTTTACAGATGACACCTTCCAATATGCTCCTGTCTGACCAAATTCTCATTGTTCAGACAGTCACTGGTGTTACTTTAGTAAGGGAAGGAGCACTTTTAATCCGTTATACTGTAGTTGGCAGGCAGGACATGTGCAGGCCTGATTTATTTTATTTTTGAATGACAGTCTGAACATTTTACTGGCTCCAAACTTATTGACACCATGTCAAAGTACCAGCACGAATCGCTGCATCTCACAGAGGACAGAAGAGCTGAGAGGATAAAAAGTTAATTTTTGATGGCAATGCGTATGTGGACTTTATCAACTATGGCCGGCCGGTAACAGTTCAAGCTCAATGATGGATCTAAAACATGGCCAGCTGTCTATTACCTAACATCAAACTTTAAAGCTGTATAAGTTTTGTCACATGTTGTTTTTATGTTTTTTTTGTAGGTTATCCTGTTGAATTTCGTGTTAGCATGTCGCGCAGCTAATGTGGCTGTTCCCACAGGCCGGGGTGATGTCGGACTAATCAGGGCTGCCGACTTTACTACTTCAGCTTGTTTGGTGGGGCTGCTTGCCACTAACCCTGACCCTGAGTGACACCCAAGAATTTATAAAATTAGAAAAATTACCTTTGGACAATGGTGGGAGAACATATTGTACTTTCTACATTTGTTTAACAGATTTGGACCTATCATTAAATAACCGTTCAGCCTCAGAGAGGTCAAAGGTTAAATAGTCTAAACAATAAACAAAGATTTGTGTATCATAATTTGCTGTCCTGTCCCATTAATCATCACACGACCCGTCAGATTCATCTGGTGACCCTTCAAAGAGGGCCCGACCCCGAGGTGAGGACAAAACTATTAATGAAGAAATTAAAACTAGCTCCACCTCAATTTACACAGTAAAATGCTGTGTAGACAATGATAATCTAAGTACTTTTACTTAAAATACTTTACCTGGTGATACTTCTGTAAAGAAAGAACTTAAACTTAAGATGTTTGCTCGTAACAGGGTATTTTTACGTTATGCAACTATATTGGTAGTTTTACTTACGTGAAGGATGTGACTACTTGTTCCACCACTGCATACCTGTCAAATTAACATGACTATTCATGGTCAGCGATTGATCTCCATGAGTCGCCCCCACCGTCCACACATTGCACACGAACAACAGACAACACTCGCCCCGTGGAAACAGGAAGTTCTTCAGGGATGAAAGTGCCTACCCGCTGAATATTGGACCATCACTGACTGACGATAGTTACATCATAACTGCAACCCAGACAGAGTGGGCGAATGATGCAGTAGCGCTGCAGACTCCAGCCTCGCTCTCAACCACAAAATCACTGGCGCGTTCACTGACAAACCGTGAAGTGCCGCCTTAACCTTATTATGCTCATATCAGGCCGTCTGAACTTGCAAAAAAAAAATTTGTTAGCGTGAGAAAAGGCAAGTGTGGCGTGAGAGTGTGTGATCTATGTCAATATTTTGTAATATTGGCGATTGGCGATGACAGTCAAGAGGAACCGTGTGAATGTAAAGCCTCCTTTGAAGCCAAATAATTAACAAGATGCTGACAACTGTTTTCTCATGTTGCTTTTTGTGGAAGTTTATACTGCAGCACGAGCTGCGTTAGCATTAGCTTTGTTGCTATATAGAAGCAGATTCTGCTCTGTGATCTTAGTTGTCAGTGTGTGCGGTGCCGCTGTATGTAAATTAACGTGAGAGATTTGCCCTGAAGGTAACGATACAGCGACATGTGAAAAAGAAATAGTCAAACTACAGGAATTCATGTGCTTGACAATGTTATGTAACTTTGACTAGCATCCATTTAAGCTATCAGGTAACAGAGCTGACACAATACCAGAATTCTAGAATTTTAAACTCTGATGCAATACTAGTATAAAAAAAAAAAAACTATCCTCGATACCTCTTTCAGTAACACAGCAAAAAGGGAAATAAATCCTTGGTGCACAAAACACAACAGGGGATTTTGTTCCCTTCTTTTATTAAAATTAAAACCTTGCACACAGTGCTGGAACAGAAAAAGTCACTGAACATTGTCCGGTTTTTCTCAGCTGTAATGAAAAAGAAAAGGTCTTGAGTGAGCGCTTAGATAATCTTTTTAATATCTTCGGCATTTTTCATGATAAAATTATGGGGTATTGTATTGTTTTAAATACGTTGTATTCAAACATTTTTGATACTAAGATATTTTTGACAACCCTTAGCAGGTAAAGTGTACTGTGGCCAATTTAGTTAATCTAGAGATAACATGCAGATTTCCTCCTCATTGACCAATCAATTGGTTAAAGAGTAGGTAGAATAACCGAGATTTTCTTTGGTTGATTATTGTGTTTACCAGTTTTGCTTGTCATTGTCATGGGGTGGATGAATCGCAACATGAACTTGGCAGAGAGGCTGAGACAGACACTTGCATTCATGTCCCTGCACAATTTAGAGTCTCCTCAAAAACCAGCACTGAACTGTTCCCCACAATCAAGCCTGGGAAGCCACCACATACAGCAGGAAATTAATTTGGCAAATATGAAAGTAACACATTGAGAAACTAGCGTGATGTGGCAAGGTGAGAAACATTTATGCCTCGGCACCTAACGAGACACTTTTCTTTGTCATCTGAGTTATTATCAGTTTTTCCATTCTGAGCAGCAGCGCTCGGTGGTAGACAACGACTGCAATTGTGCCGCTGAGGGTCCCAGAGCAGTCAATATGAAAGACTAAAGTACAATAGAAAGCAGACATCAGTTCAATCATTCAATCTGTGGCAGAGAAAAACACAGAGTGAGGCAGTTATGTAGCAGCTGTCTGGGAGAACAGGGAGTAGCATCGCTCTTATTGAACTGAGAGAACAATAAAATATAACCTGGGGGGCAGATCCCGCTGTGTCCCGCACAATCAATAAGACTATTTTAAACCTCACTGATGCCGCAGCTGTGTATGTGTGTGTGTGTGTGTGTGTGTGCACGTGGCACAAGCCACACACACACAAAACAGAAGTGTGTGACCATGGCCACACACACACGCATACTCATGGATCATATAAAAAGACAGGTGGACTGCAAGCTTGTGCAAAAGGAGGATGCAGGAGTGCATAGACTGACACACAAACCAGATGTGCGCTGGTGTGCAGCACAAAGTGCACAGCTGAGAACCCTTTACTGCATGTGTCTACAATATACTGTAACACCCACAGCACACACACAGACATGCAAGTCTGCACTGACACACACACATTCTCACACTGTCACCCACTTAATGATTCAATCTGTGGCTGCTCTACTGTGTCTGTGTGTGTGTGTGTGTGTGTGTGTCTGTGAGTATGTGAGTGTGTGTGTGTGTGTGTGTGGAATGTGTAATTAAAGCAGCCTCAGGGTTGTCATTTCAGCAGCTGATTTCCATAAAAACTGTATTTCATTTTATTATCTGATTCAGTGTTTGGATAAAAACTGAGCTGTGGCAATTCACTGAACTCTGCGAGGGAAATAGTAAACTTAAAATCCGGAATATGGATTCTGTCAGGGTGCATTTCAGTGCAACTTGAGCACTTATTTCAGAATTATTACGACTAATATAAGTAATGGCATGAAGATGCATTCAGGGGACAGCAATATGCAGCTATTATATTTGTTATTTAGGAGGGTTTTCTCCATATTCTGGACCACTTTTTTTTTTTAAATTTCCCTAAAATTGCTACAGGCAAAGACAAAGACGTGATATCTGACCTTTCAAACTTCTCAGTTTTTGCACACTTCATGCATGACTGTCAGTAGTGAAGGCTCTATTCTGATGATTGGCTTTAAGTGCCAGTATGTTATGAGTTTATTAATTTACTGTAACTACTTATTAGTGGGATCTGTTATTTTATTGGCTCTGACAGCAATGATAGTGCAATATGGTAAAAATGCTTTAAATGGGGGAATACTAAGTACTGCTCCTAATACCAGGATGGGTTAAATGCAGAGACTGAATATGACTGTATAATTGCATGTTGTATGGTTGTATATGTCACAATAAAGTTGACCAAAAAAATGTGGAAACGCATTGCAATGGTAAAAAGAAATAAATTATCAGCATTTAGGCTCAAACAAATTCAGGTGTCTCTGGAGTGGATCATTAAACTCACCTTGGTTGCAATGGCTGAGGCGAGTGAGGACAATTCCAAGAAAGAGTGAAACGAGGAAAAATCTCTTTCCAAAACTCATGTCTGCTGCAACATCTAGAGCTTTATCTGAGGTACTTATAGCCGAGAGGTAACGTGGTGAGAGAAAAAGCGCACACAGAGTACCGATCCACCGCTCCTGGTCCTTACATTCGGTCCCAGTTGGAGAGAACTGCCGGGTGACGGAACAAGAGGACATCCATCCTTTCTACCTGGAGGCAGCGGCGGCGATGGCGCGGAAACGGTGAGGATTTTGGATAAAGTCGCAAAAATATTTAAAGTGAAAATTTTCAGACCAGGTGAGAAACACCGAGCTCATAAGAACTTTGAGGATGTCCCGTGCACTTAACTCGCCGATATTCAAACGTGCGCTATTAAAAAAAAATGTCCTTTTCGAGTGCGTCTCCGTAGCGCACAGAGTCGTGACAGACTTTTACAGATCCTGTTGTTGGCACAGCAGTGTGTCCGTGTCTCCAGCCCGGTCCGCCGCAGCAGCAGCGGCAGCAGCAGCAGAGATGGGGACGGAGCACAGAGGACTGATCGGGATGCAGCGGAGGAGAAGCTGAACAGAAGCGGCGGCTGTACAGTGGGAGACTGTGCGCATCTGTGCAGGATGCTCGGCACTAGAGGGGGTTAGCTGACAAGGCAATGGCGTGTGTGCGTGTGTGTATGTGTGTTATCTCATTGGTTCAAGTGCAGGGCTTCCCAAATTTTTCCACAAGGACCTCGAAATGGTAAAATAGACCTGCGTGTCCCTGCTTGATACACGAACCCCATCTCAGAAGATATTCTGTTTGTAGCTGTTATTATGTAAAGTTAAATGTTATCAAGGCTGCAAAATATGACGTTTATCACAAGTTTCCTCTGGTGTGGTTTGGTGAATTAAATCATAAATTGAAATAAACTTATAATAAATGAACAATGAGACTTTTTTCTTTTTTTTCAAAGTTGAATAGATGCATTTACTCTTGTTTTAATATTTAAATTTAACCCCAATATATAATTATCAATGTGTCTATTCAAATACAGCTGTGTATTAGAGGCAGTGATGGAAAGCCAAACCTTCTGAAAATTACCTGCTGAAATATGACTCAACCACAAATAAAACTACTGGCTTTTTAATCATTGATTGTTAGAGCATTATCAATAGCAGGTGCTCAGGGGGATGTTTCTCCAAACCTTCAGTCTCATTTATTTCCATCCCCTGCCTTGTTCTACTCAGTGGTCTTGGTCACCTCTCCAAAACTCTGTCTGCTGCAGAGTGTTTTTTTAAAATTATTTCACAGGCCTTGTGTGTTTTTATTAAGTTGAAGTGAGGACAGGTAAGGGAGAGAAAGTCGAACCCAAAGCAGCTACATGGGGGTGGATGCTGAGCTATCAGGGAGCCACAAGTTCTGGAAGTTTTTCTCTTTTTTTTTTTTGTTTTTTTTCAGCACATATATCCTGGTTCATTCATTGGCCTGTTTGCGATTGGGTAGCTTTATTGGCTACAAAAATTCAGATGAGTGATGATTTTAATTCAAACTGTAGGCCGACTCAGTGGTGAATTATGATGTTAAAATAGTGAAACAAACTATTTGTTTTACCTTTTTAAAAAAAAAAAAAAAAAAGTTCACACCCCCCTCTCAACAATTATTATAAATAATAAACAATAACTGGGGAAGCAACTGATTTTTAAAAAAAAGATTCAGCTGAATTTTACATTACAGTACATGCTGGGAAGTTTGATAATATGCTGATCATGTTTCTTTAGAAAATTAATTTAATGAGTTGATTCTCATCATTTTAAGTCAAAAGACTTCAAGCCTTTATGTTTATAAGCTGTGAAAGTGTAAAGTTCAACCAACATGAATAAATAAAACTGGTATATTTCTGTTAAGTTAAGGAAAAACAGATTAGTTGATTCCACTAAATTCCTGTATGCTTTTTTAGACCACACAGAAATCTAGAATTACTTTGACCCCTGATTCAAAAACATACATTATGTGGATCTACTGTAATACTTTACAGCCCATAGCCATAACTTTAGCCTCTTTTACCAGCAGGAAAATACATCACAGACCTGAGTTTTAAATCTGCAGACAGACAGACAGACAGTGGTGATGATGATGTGATCTGGAGACAAATTCTGGGGCTGCCCTGTAGAAACTGAATAATGGATTTGTTGGGGGGAAGAAAAAAGCTCAATTATTTCCATTGGCAGGATGGTGATTTATGGGAATATGGGAACATTTTTTGATTCAGTGCTGGAAACCTTCACTTCCAAGTCATAAGGCACTGATTTACTGCTTAGGGAACTGATTTGTAATCATTGGAATTACCTAATTTCAGTTTTAATCAGCCTGAGCAAGTTCAGTGATCATGTCTGTCCAGATTAAATTGTTCTGTCTGTCCAGGTAAAATTGATCACCATAAGCAGGTAATTGTTATAAACAAATTGTTCTGTTTTTCTTTATTTCTCATGCAGATAATTATCGTCCAAATGTCATATCTCCATATTTTGACTTCTTTTTTTCAAAAATCAATGCTATTGGTCACTCTTTATGTCTGTGGGTTTTACAAATATGTATCCATTGAAAACTATTCAAAAGAGCAACTAACTTTGACTTAGCAGCATTCAGTTAGTTTAAAAACTTCCCTGTCCTCACTTCAGCTGTCCTATCAAATTAAAGGCATAAAACCCCCCCAAATTTTTTTTTTAAAAGAAAGGGGCCATAACATGACCAGGTTACAACCACTGGCGCTCCACCCAGTGCAAAATCGCTTTCTGTCTCCATCAACAGCTGATTGTTTCTTGCTGTCTGAGTCAACAACACAAGTTAGCATCTTGTTGCTTTGGTTTTGGGACTTTGTCATTAGTTTCAAGGAGAGTAACGCCTCGATTCCACAAGGCATGCCATATCATGTTCTGCAAGACGTTTTTTTCCCCATCCTCCACATGACTTCATGCCACACCAGGAGTGGTTCAGAGGCAGATATTGTTGATTTGGTAAGTAGGCTACACAGTTAAATGGCTTCTTTTTTGCCTGTTTTCTTGAATGAGAATCTGTACGGGATGTTTTATTTTGAAAAATGTCTGTATCAGACTTCCTGTCCAGCACAGTGCTCTGCTCTCTGCAGCTTGATGTGGCTTCTGTCAAAAAACAGGCCCAATCCCAACACCTGCACTCACAGACTGACAGGAAGCCCGCTGTTCGCCTGTGACATCACTAAGTCCACAAAGGATCTCTTATGGACTTTTTGAGCCCTTTATGCACACTTTCCAAAAGTCCACATTTCTGTAGACTTTGCTTGAGGGAATTACCTGCAGTAAATGAGTAAATTGATTATTTGAGTGTTTTACATGGTTGACTGGGATTAAAAAACTTAAGGACTGAGGCAAATACACTGGGCAATAAAAATAAGACATGCTGACAATAAAATGTGTGCCAGAATTTAAAAAAAAAAAGGCTTTTTTAGAGGTGTCACAAAATGCTGTCCCATTCCTATTCATAAAATTTTGGGCATTGCAGTGTCTCGCACTGAAGCACTACCAAGTGATATCAGCTAAAGTCCACAAGGGTTGAGGGCTTTTAAGGCTTTAGAGGGGACTTTGGGATTGGGCCATAGACTTGATGTGTATGAGCAGAGCGGAGAGACGCTTGTGGGATGTCGCTTTTGGTGAAATCACAAGCTTTGTCTAGAATGGCCGTGGTTGGCGGCAACGGCCACGTTGCAGCCTCAACCCAGTGCAGCTGCTGTCTTTTTCCCTTCACGATTTCAATGTGCACCCTCCTCCAACCTCAGGTAGCCAGCTGGAAAAAACAGACAGGTTTCCACGTGGCAAAGCATAATGGGAGTAAAGTAAAAGGGAAAAAAGAAGATTACCATAGTTTTAAAGGTCTTTTTCAATATGTTGTGATGCATGAAAAGACCCAAAAGAAACATTGAAAGGGCACTACTTCAAACAGCACTTTGTAAGAATGATTCTGTCCCCTTTTGACCCATATAATTGGTTGATCACTGTACAATGATAGTGATTCTCAAACCAACAAAGCTGGTTCTCTTAACTCCAGAAAAGCAGTTTCTGAGACTATTCAGCTAACAGTACTGATAAAAAATAATCATATCATTTTCAGCATGTCTGTACAGCAAACTTTGCCTCAGAGGAAGTGTAGCTTCATATCCATCCATTTGCAGTACAACAGCGAGCTGCTCTGCTTGCCAAGCCGCCAATGTCAGCCAAGATTAGGGAAGGTCTTCCTCTCATCTTCATGGACGTCTCATCGAGTGAGTAAGCAAACCCTCCCCAACCTGACCGGGTTAAACAAAGCAACGCTGGCTGCTGTGATGAGACCCAGTCAATCAGGACATAGGAACAGCTTCCTGTCAGCATAGAGGAGGTAAATACATCAACATCACAATCCGTCACCACCACTTAGCTCCCAGCCAATCACCAAACAATTCAGAGAAGCTGCCAACTGACTACTGACTTTGTGCGGAGCGACGTGCAAACACATTGGAGGACGGAGGGCTGCAGAGCAGAATATATTGACCACAGTGGCCTGCTCCTGTCTATTGTAGCCACAGGGAGGCCGCACACTCTACAGAAATGGATCAAGCAATTAGCGTCATTGTGCAGATGTACTGCAGCTATAAATAGATGGATGAATGTTGTGGTTTTAGACATTTTCGACTGGTGGCAACAGTGGGTGTTCTGTGGATTTGTCATTGATGGGGACAAAGCACTAAATACGTGTTCTAGGCACTTTCACACTTGCTTCTAGTTTATGCCTTTAAACCTCAACAGCAATATATAACATGTCAGCAAATGTTTGGCTTTTTTGGCCTGAAATTCTTCATCTTCACTCTATGAAGTCTAACGTTATGATAGAATGTTTACTGCCGTCTTGGCCTCTGTTGTTTCAATGCACGATCTACTACCAAAGATGTGAACTCAAGTCAAACTCAATGCACATATTTGATGACTTTAGACCTGACCTGACAAAATGAAAAGCGACTTCCAACATGTCTCAGGCTTGAGATTTCATTTGGACTTGAGCCTTTTGACTTGAGAATGCTTGACACCTTCCCTCAAGTCCAACAATTAAAAAGTGTGTTATTTATATCCCTTCATTTCCTTAATAAACGAACATTAATGTGATTCATTTCCAGCAAGCCCACAGATTCCCAGATTCGCTTCATTTGAATCAGTCCAACAGCATCCAATCAAGTTGCAGGACAGAACCATGAAGAACTTAACTGAGCTCCAGCTGGAAAAATAATACTAAAAATAGTTTAATTTACAAAAGAACCCCTGCAGTATGCAAAACATGCCGCTCTAACATTACAGACGGAGAACTTGCAACTTGGTTTGACCTCTGAAGTTGCACGAGAATTGTAAGTTTGAAGGCTTTGTTGTTAATAGACTTGAGAACAAAATGACTTGGGGTGAATCTGAAATTAGCGGGGGGGCACTGGTAACAACAGTGCGGGCGGGCTACAGCAATTTAAAATAATGTAAGTGTTACGGGTCAGAGTGTGGTCCCTGATGAACAGATTATGCTTGAGCACAACTGGTAAAAAGTTGTCAGCAGTCTTGAGAGAATACAGCGTATCTTTCCTTTCAGCAACAGTTTGCTTCATGAGTCAGAATGATGTGTTGATAAATCTGCAGCCTCTGAAGAAGTGCCGCACCAGAGCACAGTGCTGTTACAGACATCTAGACACATCAGGATGGTCTGATATAACTTGATATTCTGTCTTGTTTTATGAAGGAGACATCTGGTTACCATGGCTTATTTCTTTTCCACTTTCCAAAAGTAGCATCTTACGTTTGTCACATATCACAATGCAGTGCAAATGCCATTGTGTAACATTAATTACTAAACTATGTGACCATGAGGTGAGATAGATTTGAATTATTGTTAAGATAGCGTGGGTCCAACGTGATCGGCACCAAATCAATTTCTTTCTTTCTTTTTTTTAATTTATGATACTCCATCTGTCTTCGGGTCCAGACATGTCCTGGATTAAGGTTTTTGGTTTGCTCATTATCACATTTAACTTTGATTGGTTCAGCTGTTTCACAGCTATGAGACCAGTGATGTGACTGACGGACAGAGTGTTTAATAATCACAACACACGCTGATCTAGATTCACCTGCACGCAGCCCTTTTGCATGCTGCGCTGCTGCACATACATGAACCAAAGCAGAAGGTGCGCCCTGAATACGGACAACTTAAGACACCACAGATCCTTGACCCACCACCTTGCACTTGGTATTTATTATTCATATTGCACTGAGGGTGCAATGCATGCTTTTGCACCCTCGTTGAACCAGTCTTGACTTGGGACTTGACTCGAGACTTGTCTGTCTTGAGTGCAAAGACTTACTTTGCTTACTTTTAACTTGGTCCCACCTCTTTTTACTACTACTGCACTTCTAACACTATTACTACTAATACTGCAACTAAAATGCAAACTAGAACATATTGCAGATGACTTAAATCATCTCTCATCCCTGTACAGGGTGATGACTGAGAATGATGATCAAAGAGGGCAAAGTGTTGAGAAGAGGTCCTCTACTGCCACCCCCCTGCAATGATTTGGTTTCCTTTGCTGTAATGTTGGTCAATGAGGTGTGACTGTAGTGTATAGGAGGCCTAACTGTGAGCTATGATTCGCCGTGTCCAGAGAGAACAAGCTCCGTCCATCTGTACTCATCACAAGCAAAGAGCTGGAACGAGACCACATCAGCACAACTGACAGAGACAATGAGACTTTATAGTGCTAATGGCTTCACTAATGTCCTGTTCACAATGAAGTACCAGCCCATACAGAACTGCCCCACACGTGGATTGAATCCAAACTGTAACAAACTTAAGCCTGAGGGAAATCTTAACCCCAAATGTCTTTAAAACTGTCGATTTGGGGTCGTTACAGCATGATGTTTGGTACTATATTTTGTGCTTGGTAGCATCTAGCAGTGAGCATGCAGATTGCAAACACCTCCTCTCACTCTCCCCTTCCAAGCGATCTGAGCTACCGTAGAGACATGGTGGATTCTGTGGACTTGTGCCCTCTAAGGCAAAAACCCCCATAAAGATTCTTATTTTAAGGTGATTATACACAAATAGAAACATACTTTCTATTGCCACTGAATGGAAACCTTGTATATGAAAAACTGTTTCTTCACAGGAAATTTTAAAAAATGTATTTTGAAAATGATTGAAGCAAAAAGCTTTCTCCCATGTGTATGGCACGTCATTCAAGATCAGTGCCAGGTGGAGCCATGAGGTTTTGCCAGTAGTTTGAGGACCCCATGGCTTTACAAGGTTTAGTTACAAGTATTTTTTCCTTGGTTAAATATTTATAAAAACCCATAGACAGACTTAAAGGGTGACCAGTGGCACTGAATTATGAAAAAAGATGAAATATGTACAGTAGATACAAGGTTTATTATATTTTATTCCTGCCATATTTTATCAATAAATCCCCATAAATCTTACACAATGGACCTTTAAATTTGGTCCAGAAATTCAAATTAAATCAAATCAAAATAACTTTGATCAGCTGACTATAAATAAAATATCAATGTGTTTTGAGAAAAGGGGTCTATGAGTCTAACCTGTCCTTGTCTCTCAATCGCAAGTCCCTTTTCCACCTAAACACAGCTGGATGCTAAGTTCACACATGGGGTTGCTCCTTGTTGTATAATGGATGTAAATGAAAAAGTACATATCAGAAGTTTTCTTAAAGTTTATTCTGAAGTTCTTAAAAACAAGGCCTTTTTGGAACTAATATAAAGAACCAAATAAAAATCCAATGGAGAAAGCAATAATAACATAATTTGATTGTAATTGGATTGTGGTGAAACAAAAATAAAACTCAACAGTGTCTAGGGGATCTTTCTATAAAATTTTGGGGCGAAAAATGCATCATACCACACAGAACTGCCAACACATGAGCAAATTGAATTAGTGAGTTCTAGTTAAGCTTTTTTTTTTTTATGAAGGAGAGCTTTTTAAGTGCTGTTCAATAGAGTACTTCTAAAGATTAAAAAAATTCTACAATTCTGGGGGAATTCTAAACATTTTTATAGTCTGACAGAAAGAAAAGTCAAATTAAAAAATGGTGAATAACTCAGCTGAATAGTAGTATTGGCATTCAGCTTTAAAAGCTTGATTTAGTAACTAGACTGATGTTCATTCATTTCAAGGCAAATGAAGGTACAGTAATTAAACAGGCTGTGAAGCTGTGCTGTCTCGGGACTTATTGAGCAGTTAAACAGTGTTGTTCTGGGTTGACAAAATAAAAATCTAATTACTCACTGCTGTTGTGTAACAATTAAAGAAAAGACACAGTGTAACAATTAAATACAACAACACAATACAATATTTAGCCCTTTTCCTGATTAGATGTGCGAATTATATACAAATTATACGCTCACTCAGTGGTTATTTTGTGAAGTTTTTTCTTTTTTCCCCATGGCGAGGCATACATTTCACCTCATCCGTCCTCAATAAACTTTTGAAACTCAAAGCGCTGCAACAGTAAACTCATTTTCCTGTTCTTGATTATTGCATCGTCCCTGAAGGAACGCTCGGTTATCTACGTAAAACTCCATTCTGTGGTCTAAGGAAAGGATGACATTGAATATTTTCAAAGAGCATAACACAAAATAGTGACAGTGAGGAAAAAAACAAAAAACAAAACAATTTCTCAAAAACAAACCGTGATTACAGTGCTTCAGAATTGCCTGCAGCAATTTACAGTCTGCCTTGTTTTCCCATTTGTTTTTCAAAATCAAGCTCTGTATTTGATTTACATGATGCGTTTGTACGGAGCTGTCTGGTGTGTAAACACAGGCCCCTGAGGGTGGAGCACGGTGGAGGGCATTACCTGACACACGTGCACAGACTTGACCATGGACTTCTTCTACACACAGGGTGAATTCTTATGGGCAGAAACCATTACTTGTTACTGGTTGATTCCACCAAGCAGAGCATGTCTGCGCCACGGTTCTGATCCATCCTCCGCATGGCTGCAAGCCCCACCAGCAGCATTTCAGAAGCATTTCAGCACTGGAGCGTTTTGCCCACCTGGTTATGTTTACATGCTCAGATTTTGATTATTTCCTTGCTCTTTGTGCTTCTACCATGGATAAGCAGGCTAGTATGTGGTTAAATAGTTTATTTTCTGTCTGTCTTTATGATCGTGAGTATGCACGGGGTCTTTTATTTTGCAAAAATAACTAGATTCTCCCTGCCTTTTCTGTGTCTGACTTCCTGCCCATTTGATCTGCTCTGTGCTAACTGACGTAGCATCCGTCAAAAATAAACTCGGTGCTTATTTGAAGCGCCGCTGGTGGAATCACAAGCATTGTGTAGAATGGCGATCAGCTTGGGCCGTGGGTCAGTTGAAACAAGTTGTGTACATCACCTTTTAAGTTGATATTGCAAACCTGGAACAAAACAGTTGCTAACACCATTACCGCTCATCTGGAGTCACGTTTGTGGGCAACAAATAGGGATGTACCTGAAAATGAATAAGTTATTTGGGAAAGCAGTCAAAGTTGCTCATTGCTATTTGGGATAAAAAATCAGCTTTGTGATCGACATGTCTGTGTATCAGTTTCTTAAAACTGATTCATATCATTGTGTATGGCCACAAGATAATAATGCTCATTCTGTTTGCAACAAAGAATTTGATTTCACTAACCAGCTGTTTCATTTACTATTGAAAAGTGACTGCTATATTCTGTAATCACCCCCGCTAGGTCAGCGCACTGCAGGCAATTGGCTGAAAGATGATTGTTCCCACCTATCACCTGGGGAAACTCTCCCGCATCAAGAATGAGCAAGCGGAGCTAGCGAGACAAAATCTCTGTGTCCTAGCTGGCTGGATTTCTTCAAACCCCCACAAGCTACTCTACATCAAAATGAAACTTACAACCTGTACAAAAAGAGCTCAGTGAGAAAATGCTGCAGAACGTTTTCTTAGTTGTAGCTGGCTGGTCAGTGTCCCCCGGCTAGTTTCGGGGTGCATTGCCAATTAATGTTGGATTAGAAAATAAAACATTTGCCTGATTTAACTTGACTTCTGGTGTAAGCCATGTCCACTCCCAGTCTTCTGTCTGAATACAGATACAGAGAAAGTAATTTTGTTGGTTGAACAGATAGAGATAGACATAATGGTGCCTCTGTGCACCTCTACTGGCAAACGTTCCAGTATTCACTCTCGTTTTGGGTGTGTGTTTGGTCTATTCCTGAGGGAAATATCTGGCTCTGTAGCTGCTAAACACTCTACCTTCAACAACACTTGCTAATTGTGTCTAACTGCTGTGTTTGGTGCAGTGCAGGTAGCGTGCACTGGGTTTTTTAGAGCTTTAACACAGCTGCCTGCTGTGACCAAAAACACAACATCGGCTGAAACTCAATATGAAGCTCTGCAAAGGCAGGAGGAGCTGCAGATTCAGGTGATAATTCTCTGTAGGTTCATCGCGACGAGTGACCCCTTTCACGCTCCCAAATTATTTTTACAGTCACATATTACGGTGTTTTGATAAGAATATCGATCACAGGAGCTTTTAATAAAGTTCTTTTGAAAAACAAATAAATCAACCAAAAACAAAAGGGCACTTAGCGGACTGCAGCCAAGGACTATACAATAACATATTCTGTGCAACTGATCAGAGCAAGTATAAACTACTCAGTGTTGAGCTCCACTGTGTCAAACATAGTTTTAAAAGAAATAAAGGCATCTTTGAGAACTTTGACAGTGCAGCTTGCATGCTAAACAAAGAAAGAAAGAAAAAAATCCACACGGGACAGTGAAAGTTTAGGGCCACCGTCCTGCTGCTACCTGGAAGCTGCTCACAAAAAGACATTTTGCTTGATAGAAATTTACTGTTGTGGTATCTGGGGCTCCAGTGTGCTCCTCCTGCAGCTTTTGAAATACTTTATGACGACTCTCATAAGCACACAGTGCTTTCTGATGCACTATATCAACCTAAAACATTATAGACGTGACTTATAATGAAAATAAAAGTTCAAATGTCTTGACTGATGGGGCTTATAACACATTATGACTGCCTCTTCATATCGTCTTTTTCTTATTATGAATTTATCATACAGGTTTTATTGCATTCCTGTAACTCTCTGCATTTTGGCATCTTACCTATGATGCTGCATAGATTTCTTTTTATAGACGTATCAATATTTACTCCACTTTGCTTAACACATACAATGATTCCGAAAGGACTGTTATGCGTCTCATTACAATCTACTTCGTCCTTGCTACAGTTGATTGTTGAGTTATAGGTGAGTCGAGGTAGTCATGTTTAATAAGCCCCATCTGTCAACTAGTCAAGAGCATCTATAAGACACTTAGGATTATAATTCATAATAAGTCACATAAATAATGTTTTATGGTTGATGATATAGTGCATCATTGATTGATGATATAGTGCATTATGTGTGTTTCTTAATGTAAACATAAAACATTATTAATGCATCATAATTCACTATGAATGCCCCCATAGGACAGGTATAGATGTGGTCTTCTTAGAAAGTGTAGAAAGAGCTTTGAACTCAGGCTAACATGACACATCAACAACTCTAACCTGGACTATTTTAAAATGTTCGCTGTATTTCCAAGTGTTTAAGAATGACTTTGCTCCATGCCAGCACAACATGACACTGCGTTTGTTTTGGTGGCACTGTGCTCGCCCACCGTGTGTGTGAGATAGAGCGATTGTCGACTTATGAGACATCTGAGCTTGTGTCACGATGCAACGACGTGTATGCATCTAAAATTTGTGGAAACAAGACAAAATGCCTCCAGAGACTCATAGTGCAGCAAGAAGCTGGAAGCCGTCCAAGTTAATTTCATCTATAGTTTTAGAAATCGTGCCAGTATCTCAGATAGACTAAACATGAAGGCCTTTATATTTTGCTTTTTTTAAACAGTAGTCTTTCCCGGGGGATGTTCAGTATATTTTGGAAAGGAGCGTTGTAAGCAGGACGTTACATAAATTGAGTTTTCGTGCTTGATTTATTATGCACACAGCTCAAACATTTTGATATGGGACGTTTTAATTCCAGGACACGTCTACATTAATTAGACATTAAAACGTTTTAAATGTTTACTAACCACTGAAATACCATGATTTTTAAAAGATTTCAGTTTTTCCAGAGTGGGACAGTGGATACCCACAACAGGATCACTTCATTTGGAACAAAGAATGAGAACTGGAGAGTTGGTGTGAAAAGTGATGAAAAGAAAAGAGCTCTGCTCACAGAAAATCCAATTTCATTAACAGAAAATCTGTATAATGTCACAGTCCAGGGCACACCAATTGACAAGTGACTTACTCAATTCCTGTGGCCCGACTATGACATTTCTATCGGGTCTTCTTCTCAAATTAGTGTGTTCGCAGTAATGAGTAAACATGAAGCTCTAATTGTGATTAAACCTTAATACGTGTCTTACATGTTAAAAGAGCCCCTTGTCTTAAAGGGATAGTTCGGATTATTTGAAGTGGGGTTGTATGAGGTACTTATCCGTAATTAGTGCATTACAGCAGATGGGGGTCTGCACCTTGCCTTGCCATTGGACAGCCTTGTCTGATGGGAAAACACCATAATTTAAGCCGAATATCGCTGTCTCCAAATCAACCAGATTTCATTGGTGAAATCAGACATTTTAACTCACAGAACATGGAGGTTGTTGGTCAATCTGTTGCAGTGTTTGTTTGGTTTGAATGCTCCAACATCACACAATATCACAAATAAACAAACGGATTGAGACAGCGATGGACCAGAGACTCCCGTGTTCTGCAAAGTAAAATGACCCTTTTTGCCAATGGAGTCTGGTTGAGCGAGACAGAGCGATGTTTGGCAGTGGTTTCCCGTCAGAAAAGGCTGTCTGATGGCAAGCTTAAGTGGTGAAAATGTTCTAAATAAAGTGTACACTTCAACTCATATTTATGTTTTTTGATTGATTGTCTTTTTTTTAGCTGGCTAAAATCTGTTTTGTCGCTGCTCCCATCCGCAGTAATACATTGCTTGGCCGGCCGTGCTGGTAGTCCTTCCTGCTTCTCCAAACTGAGGCCGCCACACCTCATGCAACCCCACCTGAAATAATCCGAACTATCCCTTTAAACTGTCCACAGCGAAGTGTATTTTCCTCAGGTTTCTGTCCTTGTTAGGACATTCGGTTCTCATAAAAAATAGAAGTACAAGAGCACAAACTCTCCTACAGACCAATTTTTCCCTGAATGACTTGTCGTGTCTATCTTACTGCACACAGACATGCACACTCTCATACACACTTGTGCTACAGCGCTGAGGTTGCCCACCTCCCTGGCTGCCTAATGGGCCATAGGCTCTAATCTGGATGGCCACAGTGCTCAGGAGAATGAGCAGAGCAAATAGAGAGAGCAGCTCATCAGGCCAGAGAGCCGGTGTGTCGGTAACCCCAGCTGTTAAAGAGACATCCGCCCATCGTTCAGAGATGAGGGAAGGAAACAGGATGCCTTCACAGACCGGGGGAATTTCCAGGGACTGACAGCAGATAGTTTCTCATAAACCCTTTTTTTTTTCCCCTCCAACCTCCATAATGTCCCTTCAACTATTCAAGAGGTTTTGTTTCTCCTCTCTGTCTCCTTGCTTTACTTATTTTTGCCAGAGTTATTTCACTTGGTGGTGGAAATGGTATAAAAGAATGCATCAGGAGTCATGTGATAATTAATCAATCATTTATGAGTGATTCCTGAATAACAGTGATTCGAAGACTATAAAACAGATAATGATCAGTTACTAGAAAACAGACTGGGAGATACTAGATTAATAAAAACAAATAGGTAATTAAATAAATACCTGTGGATTGACATATTGACCACTTTCCTAATGAGTAACTCTTGATTAACTGTGAACCAGCTGCTGGGCGGCACAAACAAGTAATGACTCATTATTCACTAATTAATTCATCAGTCGTTGCTCTTTTTGTGCCCCCCTCAAATAAATTGAGACATCACACTGAGTATGGTTGGGATATTGTTTGGCTTTTTCTGATACTGCTGCCAAAATGATGCTGGTTCCTAAACTGTGCCTGAACCGATGCTTACAAAAAGACAAGAAGAAGCACAAAAATGATGGTTGACGACATTAAAGAACGTTTGTTTATTGCTAAAGCAAATTTGAACTTGAAATTGGACAATATATTAACTGTCAACAGTCTAAAGTATAGACCTATTTAACAAATAAGCATAAATAAATGCTAAACACTTAATAAATTTACATTTTAACTGTGTTTACAGTAGCTGCTAGCTAACAGACGTGTACCTTCTGCCAGAGCCAGGTAGAGGGTGTTGCTGTAATGTTTACGCAGCACATTCGGTGATGTGACTGTAATGTGAGCATCAGAGATCAACTATTTTAATCGACAGCACAGGCACGTGGCACCACAATGGGGCGGGGGCTTATGACTTTCATTCCACTACATTTCAAAGACAAATATTGTACTTTTGACTCCACTACATTTCTAGGAAGGTTGTCATTACTCGTTACGTTTAGGCGAAGTATAGCTTTGAAATCAGCTGTTGCTAATTTTTCTTTTCTAAAATGTGATTGGCCACACATTTGTTCCTCATAGAAGGAAACCAATCACAGTACCCGCTCTCAACTGGGATTAATGTCAAAGCAGAGATACGTCATCCAGACGCGCTCTGTAACAAGCACAAGCAAGCTCTCCCTCTTTCATTCAAACAAAACTTGATAATGGCGATGGCAGGAGAAAGACTAAATTAAATCTCAAGATGTTATTATAATTAGAAAAGGAGAAATAATTCCAGGTAGGCTTTTAATCGGGGTGAAAAATACCACATAATTAACGTATATAACCTGCCCCTGAATCCAGAAAGAAATCTCCGTTATTTAACAGATTTGGAGAACTCCTTACAGTTGGCTTCAATTTAATTTTATGCGGTGATTTTAACACAGTTACATCAGAAAATGACAACAGCTGTCCTTTTTGTTTTTGACTGCATTTCGACGCTGAAGGTGTTTCTATAGACTTTGTGTAGCATCGTGGTTCTACAAGCAAGTCAGTGCATCAGTAGTTGTTATGAAAACCTGTAAATGTATCTTGCAGCTGTCATACAACCTAATTTTTAAATGATATTCATTCTAATGTGAGAAATAAAGACACTTCTGATGTGCTCTTCTACTCTCCAGTCGTTAGATGAAAGGGATGGAACAACATAACACACCCTTGAGTACACCATTGCACAGTTATTTGCATAATCTCCCATAATTCCTGCACATTTTCTTTAATTAAATGGAGTTTTGAAAGGTGTCTGGGAACAAATCCATCTCTGTTCTCCATTGTTTCTAAATGTGATATTCTCTGGTAGAAACGGAGCATAATTTGCTCACTCAGCACGCCATCAGGAAGCCACTTGTCTTGCAGCGAATGCTCATTATACAACACAACAATGTATGGTACTCAGCCAATCATGTTCACAGTCCAGATACAAAATGTGTTCCAAATGGAAATGACGGTGTTGATCATAATCATGAAGCGCAATAAACATCATCACCCGTCGCACCTTTTTTTTTAGGACGAGTGTTTCTGTTACTTTTCAGACAGGTCCTGTAATTACAGTCAGCAGTTAATGCAAGATGGCATTCAGCGACTTGACAGTTCCTGAAACCTGCCCCTGAACCCTGCCCACCCTCAACCCCAAAAATTTCCATTAGTAATTGACAAATGGATGGATTAATGGTGTATAAAATGAGCCATCCATCACAGGGGCTAAATGGGGTGAGAGAGCAGCACTCTGCCAGTCATGCCTTTTTAGAGACTGGTTCTCATGACCTCTGTGTAACTGGATACAGCAGTGGGTGTCTTTATTTTTCCTGCTGTAAAAGAACTCTTTCTGCTAAAAAAAAAAAAAAAAAAAAAAAA
>JAJHUR010093417.1:0-26142 GCA_027495735.1 Lutjanus campechanus | reverse complement strand
CACATACAATCATTTCTCTGACCTGAGAGAGTGAGAACAAACAGAAGTGTCGCCTTCATCCTGGAAGCAAAAACATTTGCTTAATTTGATATATGCATTGGATTAATGTTGAGCTTAATTTGAGGAAAACAAGTTTTGAATTTTAGCATCTTAGCATTAGACAAAGGTGAGGTAATCAAAGGTAACATTCTATGACATCCAGCTTTACATCTACATGTTTAATGCTCATTACAGGTCTAATTCTTGTTTTATAAATAGTGCGGGAAATCTATCAAACAATTTCAGTTCTGAAGCAGAGGTCAGAGAGTCCTACCTCGGAAAGTTCCAGCTTTTGTTGCTGCAGTTTGTTCTGACGCATCTCACGCCTTCAGTAAGTGTTCACCCACTTTTATTCAGTTTCTGCCCTCCTTCACTAAAGTGCTTATGCAAACCCACTGCAGTCATTTTCTCCTGACTTCAGAAAACAGGATGCAGAAACATACAAATCATCACGGTGAAACTGACCTTCAACTCGGTCTTGAAGAACATTTGAACACAAAGACATAAAAGCACAGGTATGAGCTTACAGAGTAGTTAACACATGTGAAAGGTTTATTACAGTCAGACAATCTAGTTCCTGTTTATCCTGTTCAAGGTTGTGGGCGACTACAGCTTATCCCATCATGCACTGGTGGAGAGGCAACCAGACAGACGCCAATACAACTCACTACAATTTTGATCATTTCGGGGAAAGTTCGTATATATAAAGGTGTAGTTAGCGATGTGGGAGAAAACGAGTAGAGAGGTTGTTGATATTTGAAGTGTAAACGAATACAGAGCCACCCCTCCCTTCATACTCCACCCCGGGCTGCACCCCCGAAGTTTATGGACGCGTATTGTCATGGAAACAGCCGTAGAAACTAAAGCAGCAGTAGAGCAGCTGAAATAGCCAAGTTGTGGGTTAGCACACTGCTAAGCCGCGAAGCTAAGGTTAGCTGACCCGTCAGACAACTCTACCCACAACTCGACTGCTATTATAAATAGATAACATCACAACAACAGTACATTTTGGCAGATTAGACGATATGATGAATGCTCGACGGCTGTTACTGTTATGTGAAGCACCGCAAAGCTAATGTTGCTCACCTGTCCAGCAGAAAGACGGTGACCTCCACGTCCGTTTTCAGACCTTTCAATTCGCGGAGTTCCCTCCACCGTCGGAAAGCCACACCGATGTTGACCTGGGTCTTCGCCCTTTCATGGTTGTAGCCCTTCTTTTTTAATTTATGTTCCTCCGACCGTTTTCTCTTGGGCTGTTTTTCAACCATCGGGGATTCAAAATATCTGCACCTGATATACCGTGTCTCTCTCTTACTCTTAACTGCGCACTGTACGCGACCTACTACTCCCCTCTTCCTAGTATGTAAAGTACGTAAGTATTAAAACTTACTTAAATCATCAAACGTAAGTCATCATAGTGCAGTAAAATGGTCCTTACATCTGTTGTTGTTGGGTGAATATTACTGCTGCATTACTGTTTGTTGCTGTGGAAGTTTAATGTTAAATACTGTATACAATATGCTGCTGGTATAGTTAAATCTATAGCAATGCATCACAAACCATAAGATCATCATATGTTTGTGCTGCCACTGTGCAGTGAAAATCACATGTCTAAAAAGTCAACCTCTCATGGTGTCAGAAAAACAGCCTTTTTTTCAGCTTTCTGACGATGCATCCAGCTAATCCAAGAGGATTTTTATTCAGTTTATTTAGCTTAAGAGGAGAATTTTCTCAACCCATGAGGGAACGCTTCATCCTCCAGCTTATCAGTTTAAATATATTAAACTGATATTATGTCACCGAGAACAAATTACCAACAGTATTTTTAATGTTTTCCACAGTATATCATCGTGAGTCGTGCGCTTGTAGGTGCAGGAGATGATCGACTTAACCAAAGAATATTCATTTTGACTCAACACCTGCCTTTTTCTTTCAGACAGGGATCCATATTTGGTTTCTATTGGTGGTTTAGGAAATCCTGAAGCAATTATGTAAAATCAACTTCATCTCATTGGTCGTGAGAACAGAGCTTGAACTCATTTTCATGCACGATCAGGTGGTTAAATGAAGCATGCGGCCTTCTGCTCAAAGGGTCATTCACGTTCTCGCGTAAGCAAAACTAAAGGTGACACTTTACAACCATCGCAAGCAGCGTACCAGTACAAGGCATGGGTTATCATTAGGATACTCCTCGATCGGTTTTATTACTTTTTGCAGAAATAACAACTTAAATTGTTTCTGAGTTGTTTTCATCAGATTTTGTAAAGTGAGCCCAGACTTTCTCTTAATATAATGTTACATGAATCCTAATAGCAGTAGCTATCCAGAAACTCATCCATATTTCGGCACTAACCAGTCAGGAACAGGTACCGTTTAAGTGACAGTTATAGATACTCATTCCTAACCAGTATCAGTCATTATAATCCTCTAAAACGAAACATTTCATGCCTGATTTAGTATATTTGATTACAATACATAGAGTAGGAAATCCACAAAATTTAAAAAAAAAAAAGTTTATTTCTTTTTCTCCTACTGCTCCTTTGATCTGTTTTCTTTAAACAGGTTTAGTGTAATTACACTAACCTGCTCTACATGATCTGTTACTGTATCACAGGCTGGACTGACCTGTAGTATCTGTACTTGAGCTTGAGCAGATGGTGAGTTTCAGTGTGTGACCTTTGGGTGATAGCAGCCGTTCGTCCAGTGAGTTTAAGCTGACAGCTTCCAGCTATGGATGGTCTCAATCTCAAGGCTGAAGGCCATTAAACAGATGGGCAGAGTTTTCTCTGAGGAGAGGTGGCTATCTGACTTTAAGTACCTTTTCTCTTTCTCTTTTTTTTTTTTACTGATTAATAAACTTAGAGCTCCCTCTAGTGGTTACACTGTGGCCCTAGTTTCTGTTTCACTGAGTATACTTATCCCCCTCTTTTTTGTCAAGGATTTTCCCATTTTCACATTTATTTCCCAGTAATACAAAACCAAACCAAACCAAAAAAGGATGTGGCTTTGCTTTTAAACAAAATATGCAACACAATTATGTAATAATATTGAACAATAAAGCCGTAATAACTGACTTTTTTTGCCCACTTGTGGCTAGTGGAACAAACTACAAACACAATACTGACATATTATGCCTTTATAAAGTTTATAATCTTAGCAAACAGTTGCTCTACTGTTTGCGATCTACACATCCAGTCACGTGCCATCTCCCAGTAAAACTAGGCCTCTCTGCACCAGACCAGGGGGAGTCGAGAGGCTAAAAAGACAACTAAAACCAATACAAATGCTTCAAACATGTTTCAGTTATCTGATCTGAATAATTAATTAATTAATTTAGCATTTTACTGCACCATGTCCACCTCACTAGGTTCTACTTGGCTGGCACTGCACAGTATTATACACGGACATATGTACAGTAGAAATTCTCCCACTTCTTCAAAGATTTAGTGAAGCTATCATTCATAAGTAGGCTAGGTTTTTGCTCATATTTGTAGTATGTAACTTCTGCAGCCAGGAGTCTCTCTCACATTAAAAATATATCAAAAGATGTAGTTTGATGATGTCCTGAGGTGGCGTGGGATCATGGAAGCGGTTGTCTTCGCTTTTAAACAACAAACATAGTTGCTGAAAATCTATCGGACATGACGCAGGCAGAAATCATGTCCATGGATGAGGTAATATTAGAAATATTTGTATAATATAAGTTTTATTCACTTACTTTTGTAAGTGTAGGTACTTGTGCATGTTTGTCGACTTTCTTCCTCACTCTCTGATGTACCCGTAGTATCCTGTGTTTTCCTAGAAATTATAACAACCAGCTAGCAAACGTCTAGCAGGAAACACTCCGTTACCTTGATTAAATTACGGATCTCTCTACGTTTGAACATTGTTGGAAACGTTTGGGATAATGTAAGTATAACTATGTGTCCCTCTACCAACACAAACCAGCTACATATCCTTGTTTGCTTCATCTTATTTCATTTTGTTAATTTAACAGGACATGAAATCATTACAGAAAATTAAAGAGTTAATTAAAGAATCTCTCATGAAAATGCAGTGTCAGGTAAGGTTGTATTTGTATCCATAAGTAGTCCGTAAATTGGTTTGCAGTAAAAGAGAGACAGGGCATCAGTGTGGTAAGACACAAGTTCTATCTGTGTAAAGGAAAAAGGCCGTTTTTCTTCATTATACATGTGAGAACACGGTTGCTGAAAACATGTGACCCTCCCTAACGGTCTATCACGAACATACCCTCAGTGACTCTCTCAGTCCAAATCAGCCCAGCAGTTCACTTCAGCTCACTTCAGTTCCAACAACCCGACGCAGAATGAAGAAAAAAACACCATCACGTCATCGTCCTCTGGCTCTGGTGGCTCAAACGTGTCTGGACATGTCCAGTAAAGCTGTTAGACAGAGCGTCCATGTTTGAGGTCATTTTCAGGTCATAGTGGTGCTTGACACTGGAACAGTGGAAGGGACAAGCAGCGTTTCTTTTCTTTTTCATGATTTTGAGACCTGATTCTATACACTAAGTGATTTCTTTTTTTGGTGATTAGTAACTCAGAAACAAACTCAAACTCAGAACACACACTTTATTTTTAGCCTGTTCTTTAGCCTGTTTCCCGACTCATGAGCAGACCTGTGCATTAAATAATATAGATGTTGTTGTTTTTTAACAGTTGTATTCTACTCACCCTGTATGAATGTGAAAATCGTTATCACTGTTGTAAGGTGTGGTTCAGGTAAAAAAAAAAGAAAAAAAGGTGTTCCGAGGGTTGTGACATTGGATTGTGCAGAGACTTGGATACTCGCCAACACCAGATCCATCATTTTAGGCTTCATCAGAGGCATTTCGGATACTGGGATTGGTATGGGAACAACTTTGCCTATGAGTCACTGCCGACAGTGGCACTTCAGTTTTATTATCAGGCTAATGTTTCTTTTTACTGCACGAATTGCATTAATTTTGCAGCCTTTTTTTTTTGCAGGTGAGAACCTGTGGTATTCTGACGTATCTGTCTCCTGAGCTGTTTAAAATTCTCATCCTCAACTTCATTTCTCTAAAAAGGATATTAAAGAACATTTTTAATTTGTCATATCTTTATCCCGGAACATCCCATCAAACAGAGCTTGATTGGAAAAAACAGGGGGAAAAAACTTAATTAAAGATCTGAGACAAATATCTATGTAGTGTGTGTGTGTGTGTGTGTGTGTGTGTAAGAGAAGCAGACAGACAGACAGAGAGACTCATGCGGGTGTTAACAGTGATATATCAAGTCAATGGAGTGAAACGGATGTGTACTCTGAATCATCTGCTCCAATGTTGGCATGGAAATCTGCCAATCCTCCGAATGAACGATGCTGGTCCAGCATGCTCAATTGAGTGTTTGGTTGTCTGCCTGAATGTGGATGAGACAGGCTGTGTGTGTGTGTGTATGTGTGTGTATCGCAGTTGGATGAAAAGATAGCAGGATTCTTTATTATTTTTGTATGTATCATGCAATCAGTGTATCCATATTTAAATCTATATCTTTTTAACCTTTCATTTTCACATTTGATACACTTTTATTGTGTTCAGTCAGACACTAGATGGCGACGTTGCCTTCAACATTCATGACCATTCCCAAGCCACATTCCCCTCCTCCTCTCCTCTCCTCCTCCAGCTCGGTGGATCCGGCGCGACAGTCGGATCCTCTCGCCATGCCGGTCACGCCCCACACAGATATCAGCCTGTTTCTCCAACACACACAAACACTATCACATCTCACACATGTGCACACATGCACACGGTCTATCACACACAGACATCTCAAAGCTTGTCCTGCATTTTAACCCCTAAATTCAATTCACGTCCAAGCCCTCGCACCGGGCTGCAGCTTTTATATCTCCATTTTTTCCATTAAAGTTAAAAGCCTCCCATCATATCGCAGCGTTTCCAAGCCAAATGGTAAGACATCGGCCCACTCAGTCCTATTTTTAACCATTATTACAGTGATCAGTGTGTGAACGGCTGGAACGGCAGCAAAACACAGATCTCAGGTGGAAAATAGACTGATTCGTTTCAATTGATCAGCCAATTGAAACCAAACTGAAAATTAGTGCAAACCGGTAAATGCTGATTGGCTTTGGCGGCTGTCTGCGGGCTCAGGATGCATTTGGAAGCAAAGATTTTGATTAATTTTGCACAGATGTTTGCACTGCCCCAAAGGTAACATTAAAATTGGAAAATATGTGGATTTCTAATTGGAAAAATGTGTAAAATTCATCCCAACGCCCCTCAAAAAAGCCACGCCGGGGTGGTAAGACCTCGTGATGGGCACAAGAATAAGGCTGCTCTTATTTCAAATTAGCTGTATCTTGGTTTGTGTGGTGTGCGTATTATAAAAAACACATAAGGAAACAAGGGTGTGCAGTATGCTCCAGTGTCAAGCCTGGAAGCTTAAACTGGGATCATTCATAGCTGTGGTTTTACTGTAGTACGACTGTACATCAATAAAATGCCCACTATGCCAACAACAAGAGGTTGCTTATTTATTGACAAAAATGCCATTACACACATGCAGAAACACACACACACACACACACACACACACATTAAAGCACCATCTCCCTACGTGTGGGAGACAGAGAGACCATCACCATGGAAACAAACGTCATGTAGCCTAGTCTCCCACCATCCACCGCCACCCCCCTCCCCAATATGAACTCACCCCCACTTCTCCCTCTCTGTTGCTGCCTGTCTACACGCTCCTCCGTTCCTCCTCCTCCTGTTTCCCCATTCCCAACATCATCCATCTTCCCAAAAATACCCCCACTCTCTTCTTTCTATCCGTCTCCACTGTTTTACACCAGATTTCATCAAATATATCTGTCTGTATGTCTATTTTTACAATATCTCTAGCTGTTACTATGCCATGTTTATTTTTTTCCATAAGAGGACCCCCCCACCCTTTCGTGTGCTTAAGAGTGTTTCTATTTGTGTGTGTGTGTGTGTGTGTGTGTGTGTTTGTGTGTAAGAGACAGAAAGTGAGAGTTAAAATCCAAGAGAAAAACGGAGTGTATGGGGGATGGGCTGCCAAGACAGACTAACGTGATATGAATTATCCAAATATCACACGTCTCACCAAAGAAGAATTCACCTTTTTCTCGTTCCTCTTTTATTAGAGCTAAAAAAATATTTTAGAACCCAGATATAAATGCTAAAATTGATTAAGAACCCGTATATCAATGCTAAGAATTGTTAAGAATCCAGATATAAGTGCTTAAAATGGTTAAGAACCCAGATATCAAAGCTATAAAAAGTTACAAACCCAGACATCAACACTTAAAATGATTCAAAACCCGGATATCAATGTTAGAGATGGTTAAGAACCCAGATATCAGTGCAAAAATGGTTAAGAAGCCAGATATCAACGCTAAAAATGGTTAAAACCCATATATCAATGTTCAAAATGGTTAAGAACCAAGATATAAGCACTAAAAATGGTTAAGAAACCAGATATCAATATTAAAAATGGTTAAGAACACATGGTCAAAACCCCGGATATCAATGCTAAAATGGTTGAGAACCCAGATATCGCTGCTAAAACTCATCAAGCCCTCCACCCTCCTCCTCCCAACTACATATTGTTCCTTCCTTCCTTTAACTACAAAGTCCTTCCAAAATTCCTTTCATGCAATCTTTTGTTTTTTGTACGCTTCAGTCGACATTATAAGTTACTACTTGCCTGACCCTTACCTTGTGAGGCAACAGCAGAATCCATCTTGCCAGGCTTCAAGTTATCTAGTTGTGCTCTAGCAGGGACTACTGGCAGCTACAGGCGTGGTTTTAGGTGTGGCGACAGCGAGAAGCGTCCATGGAAGCAACTCGTCTTGAGCTCACAATGGCAGCTCCTGAAGAGGTTAGGGAAAAGATGTTTTTGCTCTTCTCCCAACCGGCCTCTGCAAGAGTTTGATTTATCAACTCACTACGCTGGTTGATCTGATTGGTTGAAGTTAGCTCATGATAGACATGGTTAATCTAATCACCTGCCAAGAGTTTTTTGAAAGTGCTTGCCCTTTTCCAAAGAGTTTCTAAGGACGACTTCCCAGATGGTTCTGTGTAACAAACCATTTGACATGTCAGGTTAGCCTGACCGTGCAACTGGCCTGGAAACTGAACCAGTATTCAGTATCGTGATCCTTTTGACTGATGAATTAGACCCCAAAAGACCTGAACTCCTCCATTTGGGGCAGCTTTTCACTTCTTCTTGGTCAGAGACCACCACGGGCTCAGGTGTGCTGATCATCACCCTTTCAGATTGGAACATCATAATTTTCAAGCAGCACCAAAGAAGAAATCAACTCTTTCTCAAACTGACCTTTTCCAAGACTTTAGTGGCACCGTGGTGTCCTGCCCTGTATGAACCAATGGGCCTTTTCCACAGCAGACATTTTGACAGGACACAGTATGAGAAGCGCTGCAAATAATAAAATGAATGACAGCTGAATTCCATTTGCTTCAGTTTCAGGGTTATGGTATAGCATATGCTGGCTCATTACCATATCAATCATGTTTCCTTGAACATATTTTTGAATAATCACAGAAAGAGCAGAATTTGAAAAAACAACCTCATTTTCTCCAAAGAGTTTTTACACTCACTTGAAAAAAAAAAAAGAGAGTTAATGCGCTTAATAGGAGATGGAAACACCTTCTCCGAATAAGAGCTGGTCAGCTCTTTCCGCTCCAATGCAATAATTACAACTTGCCCAATTGAAAAAAACAAACAAACCCTGAAGACCATTTTCCTCTTAGCTGGCCAAGGTGATGAGATTTTTGTTTCTCTCTTCTTCCTCTTCTTTAAAGTTTATTGGTAGTCTGCAAATCACTGGTTTGCTCTTCTTCTTCTTCTTCTACTACTACTCTCTTTATTAACAGCCTATTAACTCACTGTTTTCACCGTCATGGCTTACTGGGACACCTCAATTGAACAGAGCCATTGATATTGGCATACCACAGCAGGGAAAGTGCAAAGTGTGTAAGTGATAGCGTTTGCATCTGAATGCCCAAGTAAACTTTCTAAATGAGCCAGTATGCACAACACCAAGGCTCTGCTAAATGTAATGCAGCCATGATTAATGTTACTAATTACACCTGTGGTTCTCCCGCTGCCACCAGAAAAAGGAGACGTGGAGAACATTCTTTCCACGAGTTCCATGGCCATGTTGAATGAGGCACATTTCGTGTATTAAAGTACACAGTGACAGTTCCAACAGTATGAAATTTCATAGCATCCATAACGGTGAAAAGGTGCAGGCAGACTGTTTGTACAAACTCTTAACAAGTCAAAACAATCATGGTACCATCTCACTAGAATGAAAAGGCCCTGCACACCCATTAGACTGCTAAACGTGAAGTTGGGTGGAAATGATGTGATGTCACCAAACTCTGTGAACTAATGAAAATAGTGAAGGTCTAAAAAGAGATGTCAACAGTTTACGCGCGCTGTACGTCCGTGGAGTTGGTTGATTAAACAGAAACATGGTAAAGTACTGTATGTGTTGTTCACATGTGACAGTTGTGCAGAGTGAGTCTGCTCAGATTAGACACAGAGAGTAAATGTAATTCACTCTGTAAATGTAATATTCATAACCCCAGTGACATTTACCCTGACAGGTATTCAGTGGTAAATATTACCACCTGATCCAAGTGTCCTGTTATTTCACGACGCACAGCCGGATGTTTACTCTGCTTTTTATTTGCATGGTTGCACGTCATTTAGTTGAACTCTGAATTGGGCTTTTGTGTGACTGCTTTCCTTTCATTAAGTAACCGTTACCGTACATCAGACCATCTAGCAACAATATCCTGAGCATTTTTTTCTTCTTCTTCAAAAAATGATGTAACACCATCATAATTTGTCTCTAATGACAGAGGAAGTACTTGAATGGTTGTAGTTATGATGCAACATCTTACAGAAACACACTTACAGTAAATCTCCATCTCAGTCAGTCAAAAAAGTACAAAAGCTTAACTACATAATGAGCTGTGTTGGCAAAATGACAAAGGTATATAATCTGCAACATTTTCCTAAAGAAATGTATAGATTCATATTACATAATACTTTTAAATCGTCGCTTATGGCCCACTAGAAGTTTGTAGTGATGTCTGTATCTACAGTGTTTTGCTGCTTTCTGTACATTCATATAAAAAAAACAGGATTTCTTAAAGGTCCTATGTGGAATTTTAAGAAAATCCATGTTATGTGGTGTGTGTTGAGTGAACTGTAGGCAGCATCCTGTCGCTCTCACTCTGCAGACACATCCTGGACATCGGCAAGAGCAGTGAACACAAGTCTGAACACGATCGACTGATAGGTGAGGTAAGTAAAGTTAAGTTTTTTTTTCGTACTTTTGTTCCCTACATTTTATCAAAAATATCTGTATTTTCTACTCTTTAAATTTACAAAACCTTGTTACTTTAGTTCTATTGCCTTTGAAGGGAATTATTGATTTGTGTGTGTGTGTGTGTGTGTGGATGGGACAACAACTCAGAGAAAAGATTCCTCGGTGTATCCATCAGTACATCTCACACAAGGCGGACATAACAAGACGTAACATGATGAAACATTTCAGATCCCGTACTTTTTCCACTTTTACTTGAGAAAACAGGTTGAATCAGTATTTACACTTCTACAAGACTCTCTTTACACAAGTATCCGTACTTCTACTTGAGAAATGAATGAGTGTACTTTTGCCAGCTCTGGCTAACGCTAGCTAGTGCTAGTTCCAAGTCCTTTACATAGACATCAGTCCACAGGCTGTCAGCAGCTGAGAAAGTTGGGGAAAGGTCTCACTTTTTACGTTATGTTGCAATCTCTATACACATTGGCGAACCGAGTGATTAACCAGGAATAAAGACAATAGGTCCGCACACTATTAAGGTCACAGAAGACAGCTTTTATTTTATTACAAGGCAACGTTTCAAGATCTTCCTCCTTTTTGCCTGGATGTGTGCACACTTAATCCTCTTCTGAACTATTCAATTACAACTGATTAATAAATGTAAACTCTTCACGTAATACATTCAATGGCTATTTTTGATTATCAGTATCAATATGCTACTGATGCCCATTTGCCAAACAGAATCCACTATTTTCCCCAAAATGTGACAGCCTGAAAACATTGAAAGTCTCAGCAGAAATCCAGACTAATGGAACTCTTCCATGTGTGATAGCAGCTCAGACATGTTTCGCTGCACACTGACACTCCTCAAGCTTTTGCATAAATCATCCCCACCTTCATTAAAGGTGGTAAACATTGACAAGGTGATAAATGATTGGTACTGACAGAGCAGCGAACACGGCTAACTAACCTTAAAGGGCAGATTCATTATTTTTCTTTCTTCTGTGAGTTTTTCTTGTGTAGCTTCTAGTAGTGTTTCTTAAGTATAAAAACATTAAAAATCTAAATTTGTGTGTGTTTTAGTGTTTACCAATCACTTCTAACAGTGTTTTCCTATATGACCTGGGCTCTGCTACATATAAAGCCCCTAGTTTGAGTGAGGACAGGGGGAGGCATCAGCGCTGTAATCTGTCTCTGCTTTCTGAGTGGGAGTTTCTATTTGGAAAAACCAGCAAAAAGAATGCAGATAGTCACCTTTTATATTGGCTGAATGTTCCTCACTTTATAGAGCGTTATTGCATTCAGACCAAGGCGTTACACCACCTGATAGTTATTATCAGCTGCTACAATCCTCTGGAGTGAAGGAATTTTGATAAAGCTGCCACCAAGGACAAATTTAGTCATCTCAGATACTATAAAGCTGCCTCCTCTCCTCTCCCCTCCTCTCTTCCTCTCCTCTTTCTGACCCGTTCATCTTAATGCTCAGGTCCAAGCTTCCTGATCCATCACAGTTCATGGTAAAGGCCATCGCTACCCTCTGGCACTCCTCTTTCATCTGCGTTTTCACCTTCTCCCTCCCTCCATCACACTCCACCTTGCTTTCATCTCCCCTTCCCCCCCCCCCACCTCCCTCCCTGAAGGTTAGAGTGAAATCAGGCAGAGGCAGGTAGACGCTCATCGTACAGCCAAAAACAAACTTACCTTTTGATTTCACCATCATGATGCCTAAACGGTCAAGGGCAAACTGCCTGAAGTTTTCATCAGAGTTTTGGCAGGCGGAACAAAATTTAAATCCATCACAAGAATCTAAAACTCACTGCGGCCAAAATCTGACTAAAAAGCAATTTTGACTTCATTTATCTGCAAGCAAATACATTTCACTACACATACAGGAGGAACATATATTTCCTGGTTCAGCGTTGTGAAGGTTGCAACCTCATTCTCACGCAAAGGTAATCAATGCGATACATAAAGGCCCTCAGTCATGTGTTGAGTGTTTTGCCGGTCGTACAGAGGATCCTTTCCCGGGCTTGCTGAATGGATTAGCTCATTAGGAATGTGTGACAGACCACCAGAGGACACACAAATGATCCTGAGATTGATTAGCTCTGTCTGGACAGTGTAGCCACAAGACTAATAGTCTGTCATCCATTAGCGAGGTCTTTTACCTTGCTAACTTGCAGCTCCATCCTCCGCTCAGGTGACGTGTTTGATGACTTTTTGCTCTCTCTTTTCGAACGTGACATTTTTCTCCTCACTTACTCATCCAGGCTTTAAAGGGATAGTTCACCCAAAAATGAAAATTCAAGTCGTTATCTACTCACTCTCATGCTGATTGAAGGATGGGTTTAGCTTTTTTAATCCACAAAACACTGCTGGAGTTTGACAGTTTTTTTAAAAGTGTTTGTGTCCAATTATAGAACTCATGCACATGCACACAATAAAATCCATTCCAAGGCAAAATTTCTCTTAAATCGTCCAACTGAGTAGGTTGTTAAGTTTGCTATTTTATCTTACAAAATGTGAATGACACTTTTTCAAAGTGTGTCTGTTCAGGACATGGCAGATTATGTTGGCAACTGACATTTTTGTTTTGTTTTTGACCATCAGTTCCTGCAACATTTTTTAAAGGCCGGCTGTATTTTACTTATTTTTGAGAGCTTGACCCTTATGTCGAATGTCATTAAGGGCCTGATGGTGCTGAGAGCAGCTCCCTGGCTCTCACTCTGTGCTGCTTACCACAATATTTTATTTTTATTCTCCACAATCATCTGGTGACCCTCAACATTCATTTTGCAACCCCCTCGGGGGTCCTAACCCCCAAGTTGAGAACCACTGATCTAAAGAACCAGACAAATTAAAAGAAACTACATGTCAGCACAGCAATCAACTAAAAACGGCTAAAATCTGAAAAAAACAAAACAAAACTGGTGCTAGACTTTAATTCTAACTCTGTTCATCACCTTTGACATCAAACACCAATAATCCCATATATTACTCAAGACATGAGGAAGCAAACGCACAACAAGTTATTTCTCACATTGATCTGCCTCTCTGCTGACTTGTTGATCGTCGGCAGCCCATTCCTAAACAGGTCACATGACCTGGACAGGCAGTGGGACAGCAGCTGTGTGTGTGTTGGGAAGAATATAAGATCCAAGTATCTGATGGTGTGAAACGTGACGCAACGTGGGTTTCGGGCCAATCTGGGTCAGAGAAAGAGCAAATGTACATCTGTGTGTGTGTGTGTGTGTGTGTACGTGTGTGTGTGTTTGTGTGTGTGTGTTTGTGTGTGTGTGCCATCTGTCCTGACAAGATTACTGGAGTCAGACAAGAAGTCCGACCAGATTAGAGTATGAATATAGGGCAGGAGAAAGAGAAACAGAAAGGGAGGAGGATGAAAGAGAAAGAGATGGAGGATGATGAAGACGAGGGGAAAGAGGGACAAAATGATAAAGGGAAAGAGGGGAAAGAGTGGAAGGCAGCTGCAGAGATAACTGCTGCAATCTGTGTAACAATTTCTTTGTTTTGTTTGAGTGAAAAATGACTGTAGACTATTGGAAGCTCCATTCAGGAAACACAAGATTTTAAGCACAATTTGAAAATAAAATGAGACTAAGACTGGGGTTGCAATTAGAATTAGAACAATTAGAAACTAAGTTTAGTAAACCCAAGTTTAGTAATGTAATTAAATTAGAAAATAAATAAAGTTTAATCATAATGGAGACGCTTGCTTACACAAGTAGTTTTTTGCTGGCTAATGAAAAAGCTCTTAAAAAGTCATATTGTTTGCACCCTGGCTAATATATGAAAAAAAGTTATATTGATTGTTGGCCATTTAAAAAAAAAATAAAAGCTCTATTATTTGCTAGCTACAACAATTACAATTACATCGTGATTCGACTAAACTAAACAACTAATTGTTTGCTAGCCAGCTCAAAAGTTAACAATTGGAGTTTAAAGTTTGAGTACAAAAGAATTAAATTGAAGTTTGGTTTAGAGTAAAAACTAAACAAGGTTTAATAAGAGGTTTAAAATTAATCTTTATTTTAATAAAATTTTAAGCAAGTCAAAAAGTCTGATGTAACATAATCTAAACGTAAACCAGGATTTAAGTGAGTTTAAAAATTAATCCTGGTTGGTGCCACCCAGGCTTGACTTGACTGACTTTTGTCGTGACTTTTTAAGGTGGACTGCATCCAGTCAGATCTATTTCTACTGTGGTTTGTGAGAACCAATGATCATGAACCCAATATTATCAGTTTTCCTGCTTGCAGCTACAAGTTTGCATTAATTCTCCACTGCAGCCATATTTCATATGTTTCTGTGTGTGGGCATACATATGCATGTGTGTGTTCATGTATGTGTTTTTATTATGCAGGTGAGATCGAACGCTGAAAGCACCCAGGAGACGAACACTCTGACTGAAAGCTGATTGCATCGCCATGGCAACTGGGCCCTACTTTCTCTTTCCCTCATCCCCTGTCTACGTCAGTTTGAGTGGCAGTTGGTTTGATATGAGCCGCTGCGACGGTGACTCCCATCTATCTATCTATCTATCCCTCTCTCACACACACACATAAACACACGCACATGCACACACTGACTTATGACTCTCATACGCACATTTTCCCCACATGAATACATAAAATTGGATGGAGACGTCAGTGTGTGTGTTCCTCACTCAATAAATGTGAAGTAAACATGAAATTCTTAATTGTAGCTCCTTTTCTTGTCCAACAACCATCCATTCATCCACTCTCTGCCTCATTATTAATCACTACAGCTCTCCCACTTACTGTATTCCTGTCAGTCAGACCCTTCACTGCACACAAACATACACACTCACTCATGTAGCCATAAAAAACACATATATAATCATCAGCATTCATCCACTCTCATCTCCCCAGACGAGTGACAAGCTGGCGAAGAGTTCCCCAAGCTGTTTCCTTGGCAACCCTGAAGAATTTTCCTCGGTGGCCATGACAACCGATGATGCACATCCGGTGTGGTCGGTGGATTTTTATTTAGACGCCTAGCAGGGGGCCGTGTGTCGGCATTTGTGTGTTTATGGATGTGTGTGTATGTAAATGTGTGTGTATTTGCGGTTGCACGCAACAGTGGTAGTCCTGTATGCCTGTGAATGCTCCAACGTGTTTGAGTGCAGTGTGCTTGTAATTTGTGGTATCTATTTTGCGCACGGAAGTGTTTGTTTGCATCAAGAGATTTCAATTTGATATCCTCATGTTGTAGGCTAGAATAAGTTTGTATCATGAACACAGCGGAAATGCAAATACTCCATACTTTTTTCATATTTTAATCAGGCATGAAAGGTATTGCGGCACCTAGTAAAGCAGTGAAAGTTCATTTGTGTCAACTGAACCATGTAAATTTTAAGGACATGCATATTCTTGAAAATGTGTCAAATTAGCCATTAATAGGTGTGCATGTTCAAATTCAGTATCAATTTGTTTGAATTTAGAATTTAGAGCACATTTGGCCCGGAAGTACAGTAAAACTTCATCACTTTTGAAAGACTAAATAACGCAATATTCCTCTGACAAATGAAATGTAGAAATATCAGTGGTCGTGGTAGATGTGTGATGTGAAAATTTTAAACAGCAGAGCTGAGATTATCTTTTTATCATGGAAATACTTTGACCTCTGTAGACCATACCTTGGGATATTTCTGGTCTAATAATGCCTATATGATTATCATGTAGGGTAGGCCTGGGCAATAAAATGATAATGTTATCTACTGCAGATAGATGCATCATCAATATCGATGAGAAAATAGTTCAATAAAATGTTCAATAGTCTAACTTAAATGCAAACCTCTAAGAAAGAACATAATTAATATGCCCCAGCTCAAAAACAGCCTATCATATCCCTTGATATGAGTGACATGTGAACAGCTGATCATCATCAGCAGGTGTGTTGCACCTTTGTCACGTGACGACTACAAAAACGGCACGGAGTGACAAAAAATTCAGATGGAGAGGAAGTTGTGAATTTAAAAAAAGGATAGGTGAAATCACCCGTATGGCAGTTTTTTGTTTTGTTTTTTTTAAGTCGGACAACTATCAGAGGGTGAGGGTCCTGGACATCCATGTAGAACCACTGCCCCTTTGCATCAAAAGGAGCCAGCTGAGGTGGAGGAGCTGGAAAGTGTTGCTGAGGAGAGGAGTGTCTGAAATATCCTGCTTATGGATGGATGGATGGATGGATGGATGGATGGATGGATGGATGGATGGATGGACAACTAGGGTTGGAGTTAGGGTTATTTCATCACCTCAGCCACTTCTGTCATTTGGGATACACAACATGTCATCACTAATTATCTAAATGACCAATAATTATCTATATCAACTAATATGAAACATCTGTTGTGATAGACTTTTCAGCTATATCGCCCAGGGCCAGTGCAGGGCACAGGCTTCCTGTCAACACTGGTGGTAGGGTAGAAAATGCAAACATGTGTCATAAACACCAAATCTCCTGCAGAGGAGGTCTGCTGCAAGCAGAGGAGCAGTAGAAGAAGTCAGAAATGTACAATATAAACATAAACAGATGATACATGGACCTGACTTCAGTAACTTCATGAGTCATACACCATGACAACCACAAGAGTGTCCAAGACATGTCCAGCAGCTTCCTCTGGAGAAACCTTCCTTGTGGTTTTGTCTATTTGCATGTGTTTTTAGGGTCATAATTTGATTCTGATGAAATTTAGAGTACACATCCAAGTGCAAGATGAGCCAACACTTTTTAATCATAGAGAAATGTATCCATCCAGATTTTTTGGTGTGAGTTGCAGACTTTTGGTTATCCATGGAAGTGTCTGTCTTCTCTGCACTATAATGGGACTAAATGGCACTCAAAGCACCAAAAAATACATTATGAAAAATTCAAAACCAGTGTCACTTTCCAAAAAAGCATGACTTGGTACGATCTACAAAGGCTGTTTGTGAGCAGTTTCATGTAGGGACTACTTTTTTTAGATTTAGATTCTACTGCTGACCCTCCTCACAACGAGGTCTGTAGATCGCAGTTTTTGGAAGGAGACGCTGGTTTTGAACCTTTCAGGTGTTGTCACGGTCAATAGAACTGTCAATATCTCCAAAACTCTGCAAGTCAAAAGAAAAATAACCTAGAAGGATAAATAGCACCAGAGGAAAGTTTCTGATTTTTCAGCTATCTCTTTAAAATATCAGAGAATGTCTACAAAACTATTTTTTTTTTTGTCATTGTTTGGCCAGATACAGGTGTATAGGTGACATATGGGGCAGTGCATATATGATAAAACACTTAAACATCAATTTAGAATTCATGGAAACTTTAAAATCCAGTGCCAGCACACTACTGTACTTTGGTATACACAAGCGTATATGATATGGAAACACGTGCACATTTTCTATGGCTTTCAACGAGGCGTCTAGCACCTATATAAATGTGTCAGTATGTTCCTGTTAATGGCTCCAATAAGTGCCAATCAATAGTAGCTTTATATATGTAAAAATCCATACAGTCCATTAGAGCTGAGTGACAGTAAATGCAACTTTGTGGGGAAAATAAACTCACCACAGAGACTTCTATACTGTATCAGCTATAGGAAGAGTGAGTGAGTAAGCAAAATGCTTCAGGGTTGATGGATGGGAACCGACAGAGAGAAAGTCGACCTTTTCAGCGACACCTGAGTGAGTGTACGTGTGTGTGTGTGTGTGTGTGTGTGTGTGTGTGTGTGTGTGTGTGTGTGTGTGTGTGTGCGACCACATGTCGCGTCCACAAGGCTTGTCAGTACACATATCACTTAATGATAAGCTACAGACAGCGTTTGCTGTGAGCGAAGGTGAAGATATGAGTTCCGAGGATGAGCTCAAACTCTGTCGCCCGATTGCCATTTCTTTCTCTTTGGCTCTCCTCTCTTAAGCTCTCTCTCTCTCTCACACACACACACACACACACACACACACATTCCTCTACAACCCCGCTGTGTGACGCTGAGAGTCCCTGACAGCCATATAAATAATCTATAAGTTCAGACTCCCACTGCCATGCGCATTTTCACCAAAACCTCCTTTAAGTGACCTTACATCAAGTGTCAGACTCAAATGTCTACATGGCAACATGCATTAGCATACACACCTCATGCCTCTGACCTGTCTGTCAGTCCGCTAATGACTTCTGATGGATGAGATGGAAGGCAGCGATGGAAGGGGAGGGATTTCATATATCGCGCAGGTAAAAAAAAAAAAAAGCAAAAAAAAAAGCAAAACAAACTCTAAAGGGCAAGCTGAATTAAATGTCATAGCGGGAACGTGTGGACGGGAGAAACAACTGCTGGGTTTGATGAAGTGATGTCAATGAGAGTCTTCTGAGTTTAGTATCAATGCGAGCTCGGTGTCACAGGTGGATCAGTGACATTTTCATAAACGCCTACTCCTTTTTGACACTGTTAGAGTAGAAGAGTGATTCAACCTTAAATCATTTCATTACCGCTTTTACTTTTGTCGCCGGTGTCTGGGGGTGGCATGAATGGGTTACAGCCAGGCTAAAAGCAAAGAGACAGACAGCCACACATCACTCACACCTTCCACAATCGACCACTTGCAGGCAGATCGATCCGGCCGTCAATCCCAAATGCACTTTACTGCTTCCTTTCTTTGATACAGTTTGGCTTCACAAATCAAGTAGATGGAAGCAGGAGCTATATCTGGATTTTTTTTCCCTTTTTCAGTGACATTTCTGGATACAGTTTTGCATTAATTTTTGCATGTGACAGATCTCAGGTGTTACTGGTTAAGATTTTGCAAGGTTTGATTTTTACAGGGTTTGTACTGACTAATACAAACCACAGCTCTCTGTCAGAGTGATGTTGCATTCACATGGATTCAGGCAGATGGTAGACAACAAGTGGACACATGGGACCCTAAGCAAAATTCTGCTAAGGGTCCCTCCTAACTGACCGGAGAGCCATGTAAACCGTTTTCCACACAGTAACATCTGACACCCAGGTGCTCCCTCTACAGTCTTCCTTCCTTTAAAACAGTTTGTTGGTCAAAGAATAAGTAGATCTGTATGGAACAGAATGAGGTACAAAAAAATGTATTTGACTGAATAGGGTATTTATATATAAAATAAATATATAAAATGTAGAAAATACTACAACATAACACTGAGCTTTGGGTCTGCTGCCTGATTTTAAATTCAGTGTTTAATCAATCATCAGTCAATATCAATCAACTAATTTCCATCTGTCATTAGTTCAAAGCTGTAATCAGTGGTGGACAGTAACTAAGTACATTTACATTAAGTACTGTACTTATTTTGAACTGTACTTGAGTTCATTTGATCCAAATTTATGCTTCTGCACTGCATCCCAGAGGCAAATACTGTACTTTTTAATCCACATAGCCAAAAAAAGGGGCTGTTTTCTGACCTTTTAGAGAAACATTGACACTCGCTTTGACATGAGTTGAAGGCGGGGGCCCCTTGCGCATCTTGCGGGGTAACTTGCATAGTGTACGTATAGGGCCAACTGGCTCTGAGTGGACAAGAGAAGGACAGTAAAATTATGTGAGGCTGCCAGAGAATACAGATGGTAACGGTTGACATCCAAAGTTAAAATATTATAACTTTTTAACATCCTCCACAAGAAACATGGCACTTCTGGACAACAATAAGCTAATCATTTTGGTGGAATTCTGTCACTAGAATTTAAAATTGAACCAAGATGTTACAAGAAGGGCTGACATAGGATACAAAAAGTGCAGTTCTCATTTCACTATGGAGATCAATGAATATCCTGATGTTCTGCAAGGGATTTAACATTCAATTTAAGTTTGCAATATAATATTTAGAGACAACAGCAGTTTATAGCCACACACTGCTATAATAATCGCATAAAATAATACACAGGAAATAATTTTATTTAATGTATTTCATTGCATTAGTTGATAACGATAGTCACCATAGTGTGTGTTTTGTTTTACTGGTCTGCCGTTCCCGTCGGACTGCTTCGTTTTTCTCGTTCCATCCAGCAGGTGTCCTCCATCTGCCTGAAATCATGCGAACGCAACATAAATCATATTGTTATCGCTACATACTGACGACACCCACCTTAGACACTAAGGTAGCTAGCACCGCCATTGAATAGCAAAGCTGCTTTGTTAGGCCCTTCACCGTCTCATACTGGTGCAAAAGGAACACTTCAACAGCTCCGACTCACTGTTAACACAAGACATTTGAATTTGTAGGTTTAGGAAACAAAACTTCTTGGTAAGGTTTAGGAAAAAATAATATATTTATTTTAACCCATAACATTTTTAAGTGAAGTGAAGCAAGTCGCAAGACAAAAGTCACATGACACACATGATGTCATGTGTGTTAAAACTTAATGTTTTGGTTTTCCCATGGGGCAAGAACACAGATTTCATGGGTGGAAGTCCTGTGTTTTTTGAGTTGTCCAAAAAACTCCACCTCACCGCCTCCATATGCAGACTTTCCCCTCTTTGTACTACATCAAAAGTCTACTGCGTCTCATACGGCCAATAAAGGGGACCTTGCTCCTCTGTATGAGTCGCAGAGGGGCATGACAAAACTGAGGTATTTGACTATGGCAGGGCAAACTAATATGACATTGTTGACTCTCGCTGAGTGTTTTCTTATTTTTAGACCAGCCAATTAGTCTAAATTTGATTTTATATTTCTGTTGATTGACAGAGAAGTTAGTTAATTTGTTAGTTTTGGAGTTTCAACAGCTAATCCGTAATGAATTTCATGACTGTTCAATCAGATAGCCAGACTTGGCTCTGACCTAGGACCATAGACCGCAGACAGACAGACTTAAATCTCATTAAAAATAATTCAGTAAATTCATCTGGAAGTGGAACTAGGCATGTAGAGCTCCAACATTGTGTCTCCTGCTACTGAGTTGAATACCTCAGTCGAGGATATCTGAGCTTCTTTCTTGAGCTTTCATTGAGCATTATTATGTGTAATGTTTTCCATGCGATGGAGACTTCCTGACAAAAAACTGTGTAAAATGTACTTAGAAACCTTATATTAGGTCGCAAAGTGAAGGCCAACCCATTACCTACCTTACACCCTTCACATTAAAATGTACTTAGAGTAACACATGCAGGAGTGTATCAGCAGTATCTTAACACAGCACATGAAGAAGAACCTAAAACTGTATTTCATTTGGATCGATTATGTATGGCCGAGCCTGACAGATGTAACTGATGGGTCTGAGTTTTTTCTGCTGATACCTTAACAGTAGTCACATTACTTGGCAAATATTTCTGTTAAAAATTCATAAACGATTCAAAGCACTGAGAGATTTGCTGAGATTTCACTTCTTGCCCGAATGGAAAAGACTCACAAACAGCATTTCCTGTAGACTCCAACCTTTGCTGGCACCTTCACCTTGGACTGTGAATTACTGGAGAGAGTGTAATTGAGCTTGGTGATTCAATCCAAATGTTTTCCTCTTTTTAGCCACTCGGTGAAGGTATATGAGGTGAGGTGTGTGAAGTGAGTGTCTGGCCCTATCTCTGCGAGAAGTGCTGTTGTCTGAGGTGTTTAATTATGCCAGTTTGGTCGGCAGCAGCAGCACTCTCGTTGTATTTTAGGGGTGGAGAGTGAACGGATAGGAGGATGATGAGCGGAGCGATAACGGAGAAGAACAGAAAGAAAGAAAGAAAGAAAGAAAAAGGAAGGTTGATCAAAGGAGGAAGGTTCCCAAATCTACAGAAGAAGAGGGTGAGAGGTGGAGTGCCGATGAAGAAAGAGACAGAGAGGATGGAGCAGCTCTCCGCTCGAGCAAGCGATGCCTCGTTGCCATGGCAGCACCGTCTCTCCGGTCTCCGTGGGAACGGCTGAATCCTGTTGCAGCTCGACTTTGCCCCTGGGCGAAAGAGAGAGGGAGAGAGGGAGAGAGGGAGAGAATGAGGGGGGGTTGGGGGGTGGGGGGAGAAGAAAAACAGTAACAGAACGGCGAGTTTAGCCCAGGGCGTTTGGGCTGACCTGGAAAATGTTGGGCGTGTGCTTATTCTCTCACTTTCTTTCACTGTCTCTCTCTTTTATTCTCTCACTTGATCTCTCTGTCTCACCTTGTCAATAGACTTCTAAGTGTTTTTCCAGAGACTGCCGGACAGTTTAAGTCGGATGTGCAGCACTATTGAAAGCCTTTAACCCTCATTCTCTTTCTACTGATGACTGAATGTGTGTCTGCAGAGATGGGCACAAACACATCAAAAAGTATCTTGTTACAAATTACAAATACTTGCTCATCATATATTTAAATAAAATACAAAATGCTTGTATGAATAATGTATTTAATAAAAATACATGTAATACAATAGTTCTATATAAAATGACATTACAACACATCCTTGTATCTAAACAACATAATAGGTCATCAAATACTCCCAAAACATCATATATTACTGGTGGAGAGTACCAGTAGTAACAGTCTTAATGGATGTGAACTATGTAAGTCATGTGACATAACTCAAGTGACATTACACACATGAATTACATTGTAAAACTGTTGCACTTTAGGTAAGTTTAGGCTTTAACACAACCCACCCAACATCATTTCAACATTGTCTTTTGGGCTAAATCTGGTCTGCCGTGGCCTTTTTTCAGCACAGTTTAGTTCAAATCTAGCCCAAAAATAGACGTTGAAATCTGGGCTGTGTCTGATTCTGTTCAAATTTAGGCTAATTCTAGACATCTGGACCATTTTTAGGCCGAACACAGCCAAGAAAATCACACTGTAGCGAGTGGGGAACAATAGTGTAGTAAAAATGTGTGTTGTGTTGTATACACTATGCACACACAGTCACATACCCAGTTCAGACGGTGTGCACGAGCATGTGAATGTGGCTCCAAGCTACGGATCTACAGTGAAGATTTAGGCTAAAAACATGGTGTGAATGATGTCTTTCAAGTGAACTTGGCATGTCAGGCTTTAGGAGCCTTGGAACATTGTTTTCCTGTGAAACTCCAGCGGTGTTTGGTGGATTAAAAATCGGCATGAGGGTGAGTAGATAATAACAGAATTTTTATTTTTGGATGAATTATCCCTTTAAATAATATATTGTAAGTATTTCAAATACACAAATATAGTCTTAAAATATTTTTTTCTTTTTTCTGCCCAGCAAAATGCAAATTACAGAATGCTCAGAAATAATTAAATATGGATTTTAAAATGAAATACTGCCCGTGTGTGTCTACATCCCTCCACATGTATGCATGCACACTTCCTCTGTGTTTTAAACCACACACACACTCTGCTGCTGTAACACACGCCCACGCCAGCCTGCTTTGTTTGTCTGTTTGTGTGTTTATTCGTCCGTTTGTTTCTGACCTGGCTCCGGCCCATTCACACAGCATAAGTAGCCCTATTAACGGGCCAACTTGCCAAGAAAACAGATGATCCCCTCTGACAGAGGTCCTATTGTTACGATCAGCGGCGAACAATGCAGCCCTGTCTGCACGCCACAGTGGTCGATTCACCCCCGCTTTCAGCCGCCGGTCACTACTCTATCAGCCGCAGCCACGGGGAACGGGAAGGGCAGCTCAGAAGCAGTATTGTACATGTAGGATTTGTGGGACATGGTTGATTTATGAGGATGTTGTTGTGTAGGGTTCAAAGGCTGGATTCCTTGGGATTTTATAGCATATTCATAACCATTAGAGCAGTTTCATTACTTTATGATAAGGGATTGATCTTTGTCTTTAACTTCACTGGAGTTCATAAAAGTAGAGTCAACTCAGCTGACATTGCCTTCGAGACCAGTACCGAGTTGGTTTTCCTGCTAGGTTTGGCTCCTGGCACCCCGGGGCTGAGTCAGCTAATTAGGCTGCTAGGTTAACTGAACAAACTAGCAAACGCCAGCTACGGATAACAGCAGACAGCGGTTAGCCTGCTTTAGCAACAAGTAAACTAGCTAACCACCATCAGTCCATCAGGTAACTCCGTAATCACCTTGCTACTGTACTCAGGAAAGGCCCTCTCTATAGCCAGTGGTTGTTTTGTCCTTTCTGGGCTGCTGTAGAAACATGGTGGTGCAACATGGCAGACTTTGCAGAAGGGGACCAACACACTCTGTAGATATGAAAACACAACAGTTCCTATTTTCAGGTACACTAATGAAAATAGATTTATGAATATTATATTCCATTGCTGCCATATTCTGCTAATAAATCCCCCTAAATCTTACACACTGGATCGTAGCATGTCAAAATTGATCCATGTAGGAGAACCTAAAGCTGAGCAGCTAATTCGGCTGCTAGCTCCACCGCAAAATTGAGCTAACTAGCTAACACCAGCTACAGATAACAGCAGAGAGCGGTTAGCCTACTTAAGCAACAAATAAACCAGCTAAACGCCATCTCTCCGTCTGGCTTTATAACATTCAATGCCATCTTTATGACAAGTCCAAATGATGCCAAATTGGTTGAAGTCCAGGAAATCATTCATGTCACCATTACAAAAGCATTTGACAGCATGATGAAACCTAATGACATCTTAATGACAAGCCCAAATGGCACCACTGTTCTTAAGGTCAAGGAAAATGTTCATGACAGTGGTCTCATGATAGCGAGTGTCAATACCAACCCCACATGACATTGTGATGTCGATTTGTCACAACAGAGACATCTCAAATAACATCAACTTTGCATTAATAAATGACATAATTGTCTTATGCACACCCTTCATATGAAGTGTTAAAAAAGCCAAATAAAAAAATAAACAATAAAATAGAATTCAAATTTGGTGAAAACATGTTCTTTTTCATCTCATTTTTGTCTTTGGAACCATAATCACAGTCTGAGATTATAATAACAACAGTAAAACTTATCACACACTTATTTGCCCTGAACAGTTTTACAGGGTTACAAAGAACTGGTGTTACTTTAAGGACTACTTTCCTTTAAATTGGCTCTAGTAAAAGTGACAAAACACTCAGCGTTTTTATTTCAAACATAAATCCTGGAGAGGTTCGGCATATTCATGAATCGTCTGCTCTGAAATGATGTCTCATTCATCTGTTATGTTTACAGTTATCTGACTGATGACTCACGATGAGCTCAAGGTGTGAAAGTGGTTGGTTATCAAACATATTTAACCATGCGAGAAAGGGTTGATTGTTATTATTGAAGACTCACTACTCCCTTTTTTTTTAAAGATGTCAAAGTAGAATTAAAATGCATTTTTGCTAGAAAGAAAATCAGCGTATATTCTTGGTGTTTGTTTGTTTTTTTGCTTCTGCACTTGAATTTGACAGCATCAGTGCTGGTTATTTCATTGCAGCAATATTTGTGTGGGCAGGTACAAAAATAGTTAACAATATCACCTCATTTCCAACAGCCACAACGTTAGCCAGACTGGGGACGGTTGCAACACTTTTGCATTTCTCTCAGTAACTCAGAGACTATTTGGACCAGACTTTATATATTAAAAGCCTTTATATATTAAACTTACATCTGTCTGTGAATTACCCATACCATTTAAAGATGATTACAAGTGACATATTGTTCATACTGTATTTATTGGAATGGAAGAAGTCAGATGCTGCAACTGACCCCAACCGTGCACTGTTTTACAGTTATATTATAGTGGTATTTTTATTATTCAGTAATATTTATCGAATAATAACCAACATTTTTTGTATGTCTTCCTGGAGGGGAGAGAGTCTGACTGAGCAT
>JAJHUR010093416.1:6251-18116 GCA_027495735.1 Lutjanus campechanus | reverse complement strand
AAGCAAGATTAAATCGAAAGCAACTGGACTTGTTCAAAAAGCCTTTTCTGAAGACGTTTCGCCTCTTATCCAAGAAGCTTCATCAGTTCATGCATGTCAGACTAGTCAGAGCTAGTCTATGTCAGTCTATGTCAAGTCTATGTCAACTTGACATTATCACAGTTAAAGAAACTGTTAGTTCTATGTTTTAAGATGACATTAAACTGTCATATGTGGTTGGCACTGGCCACCATGAGACCATTAATGTCAAGTTTTCATAACAAAGACATCTCAAACAATGTTATCATTGCATTAAAATGATATAATTGATCCAATGACACTTAATAACAACAGTCATAAACATTCAAAAAGATTCATTTAAGTTCATAACAAGGGTCGTGACATGGTTATGACAGTGTAATGACAGTCTCATGCAAACCCCTCCAAATAAAGTGTTTCTGAATCAATACACCTACCCCCCCGGTGGACATTAAGAACATCTGCGCTCTCCAGGAAAAATTAAAATTGAAAATATTGATTCAATTTTATATATTTTCAAAACAAAATCCAACTTTGAGTTGCAGAGCAGGACCGTCAAGTCAATTCACATAAGCAGAATAGAGTGTTTAGATCAAATTTAAGTTACTGGTGTATTATCTGATTTTTAATCCTTTGCAGCATCAAATGAAATGTTTTCATTCTCAGATTTTGTGGTGAGATCTGACGTGTCAGATATGAATTTCATTATTCTGTCGATTCACAGACAAACAAAGCTCCAAGGATTTCATCAAAGTAGATTCAAAAAATGAGAGGGATTATTTATCTGAGCAGAAAAGGCCATTAGTCTTTGTTATACCTGTCAGCTCTGTGTGTTGGTGAACACTGAAAGGTTTTCTTTTGTTTCCCCGTCGTAAATAAATGCGGGAGCCTGGACGCTGGCTTGGAATGGCAGATGAGGAAAACACAATAAAGTGACCATTTTATTATAATAATTGTCATTATCCTGAAGCTTTTACTCTATATGCCAAATTCCATTTAGAGATTTCCCAAAGAGGCTTTTAGCAAGACCTTGTTGGGGAAAACAAAAACACGATCTCCAAAATATTAGTTTGTCCTGCCTTTTGACATTTTTTAAATGCTCCACGAAGAGTTTGGTGTCTCAGCCACTGAGAGCCTCAGTGCAATCAATGGAGAAAAGGTAGTTTGAAGTTTGACATTGACAGTGAGTGACAGGTTTTGAATGATTGCATGCTTTCTGATGGTAATCCTCACAGGGAACCTGACAGAAAATGACATGAGGGAGCTGGAGTCGAACTTCTTTTTATCTAACTTCTTTGAACTTCAACAACAGCCTCAATTTTCAGCTGAGCATCTGCCACACCTTTTCACACTCTCCATCTCGCAGAAAATGAGAATTTTGTTTAAAATGTCTCTTAAGCAAAAAATAATAAGCAAAAAAGTGTTGATTGAAAACCAGAGAGGCCACTGAATGCAAATGACATGAGCGTGTTTGGGCATTGCTCTCTTTATCACCATTATTTGGTTTGTTTGGATATCTGTGCTTGAGCAACTTGCAAAGGTTCGTGTTTTTCTCTTGATAGAGAACAATTAATTTGAACCCAAGTTGTTTTGTTTTTGTGTGACTTTTTTTTTTGTTATTGCTCAATTTAGAATCAAGAGGTTTTCTTTTTTCTGTAAAACATGTGAGTGCTCTTGTGGGACGAAAACAGCTCCATTACATTTTCATTTTGTTTTGCTTATTGAAGTGTAGCGACACTGCCTGTTAGATTTGGCCAAATGTTTATATTTTTCTTTCATTCCCACCCACTTTATCTTCTTTACAAGGCCCATAGACATTACACATACGCTCTCCATCCCTCTCCCTCTGTCTGCCTCTTATTTCCGTTAGCCTCTCCCACTTTTCTGCCACCCCTCTTCTTTTTTCCCCCTAAAAGAGCATATTTTCTCCTTTTAAGGAAGGCTGAACTTGCTTAGGCCCAAACTTCACCAGTGGATGAAGGCAAATATATCATCCTCACAAAGGAGAGGCAGGCAGATGTTTTCGTAAGGGTCTGGTTGGAGGACGTTGCTCAATGTTGCCTCCGGAGGCTCGAGTCGGGGGGTCCCGATTAGAGGATGAAAGGGCCAGAAATCTCCTGGGTGTAATGTAACAGAAACAGGGTCAAGGAGCTAGACTCTGGAAAATAATGAATTTCCAATTTGTTCTTGTTAGTTTAGTTAAATGGATGGTTCAGATTATTTTTAAAGGGATAGTTCGGATTATTTGATGAGGTACTGAAGCAGAGAAGGGGCATGCGCACAGAAGCTAAGGAATGGACTGCTGTGGACAGGGTCAGCAACAAAAGGTCTTTTAGCTAAAAATGCCCAATTAAAAAATATCAGTATCAGTTTAAATGTATGCTATATTTAGAATATTTTCAGAGCTTTACTTTGCCATTGGACAGCCTTTTCCTGCAAGGTAAAATGACTGATTTCGCATATGGAGTTTGTGTTTGGTTTGTAGAGAGCAATATTTGGCTCGTATAAAGGCAGTTTCCTGTCAGGAAAGGCTGTCTGATGACAAAGTGAAGCAGAGAAAGTGTTCTAAATATAGTGTACACTTAAAATGTGACTAATTTTTTTATGTGGACCTTTTTCTTAAGTGGTTTAAAAAACATTTTGCTGCTGATCCTGTCCACAGCAGTTCATTGCTTAGCCCCTGTGCTGTGCTCCTCTTTGCATCTCCAAACTGGGTGCATGCCGATCATTATCTACTACAGGTAATACAATGACTATCAATGAGTACTTCATACAACCCCACATCACGTAATCTGAACTATCTCAGTGATTAAAAAAACTGACTTCCCCTATGCCTTCATACCATTAAGCCTATTTTAAAGCATCACTAACTCAATAAGGATCATCACAGTCCAAAATAACTCCATTGCTTCACGCCTTTATTAAGGGTTACATCCTAAAACACAATGAGAGATGTCACCTTAAAATCATCTTGTGCAGTCTCTTCTGAAAAAAAAGGAGGGAGGTTTGAGAAGCACAGTGCGCTTTCTGAACATAGATTTAAAAATAGGAGCAGCACCTCCGTCTTCTCTTTTATTCCCAGGAGAAACATGTACTTGCTCTCAAGGGCAGAATAAGAACTACCTAATGAGGAACCTTTGGATCATCCTGGTTGCTCTGTTGGAATAGTAACTGCACTAACTGTACACTAGATTCAAATCAATTAAAATCCTGAGAAATTGGTCTCTTGTAACCCCACTGTCTGTCATCTTTCTCATATCTGTAAATTATCTAACAAGGGAAGAGTTCTTTAAAATAGATTTTAAAAAAGCATGTCCACAAATGAGTGTGGGCCAATGACACTGTCATAGGAGGACTGAATACAAATGTTTTGTATGTACAGTAAATGGCCTTTTAAGGGAAAAAGGTAGCCATCCTTAATTTGACAGTACACCAATAAGAAGTAACAAGTAGAACTTTGTTAAATTAAATTAGACAAAAACTGGTAATATTATGTTATTCATTAGACTTTATTACATCCTTTATTTAACCCTTATCAGACTTTATTAGAGGGTAATTGGGGACACATTACAACTGAACTGTACTTTCAACTAAAATGAAATCACATATCTGCTCCTGAGACACACCGTCTTTGACTGAGTAGTCAAACCTTCTTTAATCAAATCACATTATCTGCCCACAATATTACAACAAGTCTGTGCAGTCACCCGCAGATAAAATATTCTCCTACCTCTATTATTTTGGGGTTTACCTGGTAGATCTGCTCCACATTTAATTTCACTGTAGTTTACAGTACAGTTCTCTTGTAACAAGCCCCTAATTACCCTCTTATGAAGTCTAATTAACGGTGTAACAGTGGGACAGTGGTACTTCATTTAATTAATTGGTAGTTTGGTCTGAAAAAAAATGGCAGAAAATTGAGAAAAATGTCAATCAGTATTTCCCAAAGGCCACGATATCCACAACCCAAAGATATTCAATATTCTGTCAGAGAGGAATAAAGAAAGAATTTTTTTATTTAAAAAAAATGCTCGAACCAATTAATCGATTATCGATTAACACAGCATATGAAGGGGTGCACATAAGACTGTCACTACAGGAGTCTTTAGGAATGTTTATGACTGTTGTCATTAAGTTTCATTCAGTCAATTGTGTTGGTTTTAATGCAAAGGGTGAAATAATACACTTTAGTTTACAGTACATTTCTGTTGTAATGTGTTCCAGATAACCTTCTAATAAAGTCCAACAAGGGTCTAACAGTGGGGAATAATACTTAACTTTAGTTTACAGTTCATTCTGTTCTTTTGTGTCTCTAATTATCCTCTGATAGTCTAACAAGGGTCCAATAAAGGGTCTAATAATGTTTAATAAAGAATATTATGTCTAGTTTTTGTCTAATTTGATACAAACTACAGCCGGTCATGTCTTACTAATGTACACTTTGATATAAAGTAAAGTGTGACTGAAAATACAATATACAATGATTTCTGACCTGTTACTCAGATTAGTACATCAATCCAGAAATTTAACGTAAGAAACATCTCTGACAAATCAAACAGGACTTTGTTCTACTTGCTTGCACTCGAGTGAGTAATCTGTGTTCTCCAATAGACTGTGACAGCGAGCTAATGTTGCTCTCTCGATCTTTATTTACAAATATCATTGCTGTCTGTGAGTAAAAGCAGAGTTGTCTGGGGATCCACGGTCCTTGAGACCTTAATCGAAAATTCATCAGACCGTAAAATGCAAAACACACATTACAAGAACCATGTTAGTGATATTTCAGCATGTTTATTTGAGAGCGAATCCAAAACTCATTCAGCTGATGGTGTAAAAAGGATGCACTTGAGTGATTTGTAGATGCTGGCCAAGGCTGAAGTTTGTGTTTACATGCCAGCTGTGAGAGCCACTTTTAAGTGGCAACGCTTTCACGGTTTTGGCAGTTTTCCATCTGAAGGTGCACCGCTGGTTTCTTCACAGATCTGATAATGTGCCTCAAGATGTAATGGAGGAGAATTCAAGTGACCTTAAAAGTTTTAAATCACGAACATGCACATAGAGCTCAGTACATAAATAAATAAATTTAAAAAACGAGGCACCGCTGATATTGTATCAGGGGCTGACATTGAAGGTGCAGTGCTTGAAGTTTGGTTTTGTGTAGTTTTGCTTGTGTAGTTGTGTGGCTTGTGCAGGACGCTGCGGCAGGCTGACAGCAGGGCAGAGAAGACTGTGTGCGGTGGGAGCACTGCTTCTTAAATGCCTTCCAGGTTATTTGCTCTTTTAGCTATAAGCTCCTCAGGTGATCAGTTTGTGAAAAGGGCACAAAGCACAAAAAAGCCAAGAGGCAGTTCAGCAGTGCCTTCCATCGGGGGATAGAGAGTGCTCTCTGCTCGCTGTCTTTTTTTATGAATTAGGGTTTAAAAGCTTCACTTCTCAGACGGAGGGGATCCCTTGTTTGATTAACCTTGATACATATTATTAGCCTCACTGGTAACACTTTATAGTGAGGATGCATGAATTATCATGAGTTAATGCATAAAAGAGCATAAATTCATTCAAATCTCACACATGAATTAATTCAAGAACAATATGTGATTAATGCAGCAGCTAAAGTATTTCAATCATCATGATTTCTGGTTATTAATGATGTCTCATCCAAGTGTGATGATTAAAGTGGTATTACACACTTTGAGCTGTAAACTAAATTATTTTACTGTACTGTGATGAAACATCAATGCTGCTGTTAATATTGACATTTAATAAATATATCAAATTGGGAAAATGGCTCAAAATGCGACCTTCTGTTGTCGGTCATCCTGAAGCTTGCTGAGATAAAGTCAAGCCTCTGGAGGGACCAGTTGGGTGTCCCACCTCCCCTGGTCCCTGCTCTTGAGTGGGAGTCTGTGAAACACCGCTCACACATTTTTTTCTCATGCTAGTTTTTGCTAACCCTCTACTTAGTATTCTCACATTTTGATGCTTTTGAGAGCTGTATAGAAACACCACTGCAGTGCATTTGTTCCCGTGATGATGGCTTTCCCTTTGATATCTCCTGACCCCCTTGAGACAGACACACACAGCGGAGAGAGCAGCCCCTCTGAGCTGCTAGCATTAGCTCGGCTATCTGTAACACACGTAAACTACAACACAGAAACTCTTTGTGATGACTATCGAAGCTCCAGCGGACTCTGTCTCCAGTGCTTCTCTGTGTTTCCAGTGTTTCTCCACAGCAGCCCATGGTTGGTTTGCTCTGACTGTTAGCTGTTTAGTGCTACACTGTATTACTACACTGCATTAACACTGACTTCCTGTGTCACACATGATGTAGCACAAGGTCACGTCCCCAGTGGTTGTCTTGCTCACCCTGACCCCACCCTTCTCTCAGCCCCACTGCCCACTTTTTTTTCTCTTTTTTTTCTTTCAAAATGATGCAGTGGGTGGTGTTAGGCTTATACCTGGGGTGCAGTTACACTTGAAGTATTACCTCTTCATAACTTCATCATGTTTGTGGCCTTTCAAAAAAGAAGGGCCACTTCTGTATATTTAGGCATCATGTCCTCGGAAAAAATGCAAATGTAAATTAGGTCATAATCGTAATTTTGGAGTCAATTATCTCCTATTTACTTGGGGAATGAACATTTGTATGTATCATGTATGCTTGAGCAAAAAATGGTTAATACATGTGATTTCACAATTATGCCCCAAGTAATCATATGTTCATCAGTGTTATACATTGACAGATCACCACTTTATTTACATGATAAAGAAATGATGAAGTCTAATGATATAACTGGTCCAGTTTTTGCCCTGTCCCTGTACCTGCACAAATACCTGTGAAGAAAACATGAATATCATTAATTACACAGAAATCATGAGAATAGTTGTTGCATTAATGAACGTATTGCTCTTTCATTAAGTCGTCCTGTCAATCCTTGTACATTCCTGGTTGTTCATGAATGAATTCATGCTTTTTCATGCATGTAGTTATTCATTAATTCATGATAATTCATGTACCATCACTGTAAAGTGTTACCACCTCATCCATCCAGCTGACAGTGTGTCAAAACCAGCCATGCGGCGCTCAGCTGAGCAGCTCAAACTCTGGTGATGACACCCTTCAATGAACAGGTGATCTTGACTCACTGTTGAGAATCCGGTCAGATTTCTCTTTTGACACCTCTTTGTGTCCGAGAGGATTTGACTGACTGACTGCTCGTTTTGACGGTTTCAACCCTCACGGGTCGTCAGCATATGGTCTCCTTTTAGGAACAAATGTCTTCATACATCAATAGCATGTAATGTGTACGCTTTGATCTAAATGGTAATTTCACATAATGCCCTCTTTCATTGTATTGTCTAATTTTATTTACCTTTGCTTTTCCTTTGGGTCTGCCTGATACTCTTTCACCTGCACACTGAGCTACAGCTTGACAACTGCACTATAACTGTATAGTTAATAATATTTTCTCCCCTCCTTGCATAGTCATTCCAAAAAAATACTTACCTGTGGAATGCCCTAATGACTCCACAGTCTGACGGCTGATTTGGCTTTCAGAAACACACCCGAGTGGAACCAATCTGCTTCCATTAGGCACGGATTTAGCAATTTATTGACTTCTTCCATCATTTGAAGGGAATAAAAAGGCTTCACCTTGACATCTTTGAAATTAGGATATGTTTTTTTTAAAAAGCTTGCCGTTTGAGCGAGAATTTAATTGTGGCAGAAATAAGCAACATGACTGGCTGTTGAACTGGACACACTTCACTGGATTTTAGACAATATCTCCACCAAGGTTTTTGTTTGAGGCGCGCGTGTGATACCAGCTTCTCTCTTAATTCATCCCATCAGGTCTGTCTACAATGAAGAAAAACCAATGCTGTATGAATTATTAAGACCTCATTTTATTTCAGGTCCAAGGATCTGATCAAGGAGGCCATCTTGGACAACGACTTCATGAAGAACCTGGAGCTGTCGCAGATCCAGGAGATTGTGGACTGCATGTACCCTGTGGAGTATGGAAAGGACAGCTGCATCATTAAGGAAGGCGACGTGGGCTCGCTGGTCTACGTCATGGAAGGTAAAAACACACTTACAAAAGTAGAAAGAGTAGAATAACCCTAAAAAAACATAGAATGACCAAGGGTTAAGTGGATCTGCAGAACTGTGTCTAGGCAGCTTTAACTGCAATATCGTGACAATGAAGGAAAAGAAATGAAATAGCATTATTGAAGAGTTACTGGGGGGCGATGGACTAAAACTAAAACTACAACACTTTGCGGTGCCGAATGATTCACTCATGTCCCATTGATTTTATTTTGTGTGATGCTGTGTGCCCGCTGAGTCTTTTATGTTTCATTCTCTTTTAGCAGTATTGTTTCATCATGTGGTTCGTATTTTCTTTTTTGTTTCGTTTTTTTCGTTTCTCTTCTAAAAGAACGTTGATGATACTGAGTGTGGGAGCTCTGATGACAGGAACAACAGCACAACATCTATGCTGGCGCTGATGGGATTTGTGAAAAGGACAATTTTGCTACATGATTTGTGACAAGCGACACTGCAATAAAATGCTTAGAGAGCCCATCGTCCCTGACAATAGATTTGACCTCAGGGGAAATGGCTGCGGTCAATGCCTGCACAATATAATTGATCATTACATAGAGGTGAACTCTGACATTCAGAGACATAACACAAATTAAAATATAGGAATACTAAACATATAAATTACTGATATTACTCACCTCACTTTTGAAAAGCTTTATAATGTGCACTTGACTCTGACACACAAGTGCATGGGCTAATAAGATTTAAAAACATTTCAAGGTGAAAACACTTCTCTCAAACCAAAGCCACGTGACAGAACATTGACAGAAAGAAAGAGAACAAAGAAGCTGATGCAATAAGCTTGAATCTTGTTGTTGGCTTTATAGACAGTGGCATTTAAAGGTTAATATTTTACTAGGAAGACTGCTGATATTGATTGTTGCTCCTGGTGTGTCACCTGCTTTGATTATGGGGGTGGCAAGACATTTCCTGGGTGCCCCATTTGGTCAAACATTAAGTTAAGAATAGACCTGTGGGACTAAAATAACGAAATACTATTTTTAATAAACTTGGAAAGACTTTTCGTGTAATTCTATAAAAATATACTCTGCACTTCACTCTCTTCAAGCAGAGGCAGGTAGGATTTGTCACATCTGAAAGGACCCCGTAGACAGGCAGTGTCTCTGTTTGGATGCCAGGAGAAATGTTATGGCTGCTTTCTGTCTTCATCTGGTCAGAAGTGAGTCACTGGGTCTGAATTCAAAAATCCTCTGTGGCGCATCAAAGAAACGTGACTTTAAAGGTTATTGTATTAGAGATGACTCAGTCATATTGACCAGCGCACCAGCAATGGACTTTTACTGTGTTTTGTCAACTATGATTGAAATGAATGCCGCTGTCTTAGAGAAATAGAAAAGAGTAATTATATTAAGTATCAACAAAAGTACAGATGTCTAGATCAATACAAGTGCTAGAGTGACTCAACGTTTTAGCCATGCTAGCAGCTTGCCCGTGCTAGTTGGTGTGAAATATCTCAACAAATATTGCATAAGTTACCAGAAAATGTTGTACTTTCATGGAGCCACAGAGGATGAATCCTGCTGACTTTCCTGAACAAATACTTGCCAAACTAATGACATTCCCATCAGCCTCAGCTGGACGACTATTTCATATACATGTGCAGGCTTGGCTTGACTCTGTTTGACTGTGGTCATCAGCCCAGCATGGCAAGAATTTAAATCTCCAATTCAACAGGGCTATACTAAATGCTTTTATTATGAAGCATCAAAATCAGGAAATGCTGAGTTTTCATCAACAGTCACTTAACATTATTCTTATAAGCTGAAACCAAACACGAAACAATAAAATAAAACAGACACCTGAAAGTACAAACAGCGACACAGTAGAGAAACAAACCTATAAACCACATAGATTCAGTTAGAAGCTACAAAAATACTAAGAGCTGAACACACACATCTCTGGTGCGACTTGGCACAGCTTGACGCTTTAAAAATCGTGATAGAAATGCAAATCAGTGTAACACAGTTTGACTTGGCGTGGCCAAAAGTGCCAATGGAGAAGCCTCATTTGTGTTTCCTGACGATAAGATAAGGTTGGCATACTAACACACTTGTTCGTGAACATGCATCAGAAATGGGACTTCATCCGCGATGCAAAGTTTTAGTGTGAAGTCCACACAAGTGTTCAGGACTGTCAAAATGACATGAAAACTTCATGTTCATTTGACACAAACAGTCTTTCTTTGCCAACCACTTAACAACAAATACATTTTGCACTTACCATATATTTTGATACTGAATTAACTAAAAAATGATTGTATTTGAGTATATATACTCAGTGTTTTTATGTTCATATGACATAATAAATCAATAAAGTGAATAATTTGTGTTTACTTAACACAAAAAATACATTATTACAACAAGAGTAGCAGTGTTAAGCTGAGCACAAAAGTAATTTGTTTTCTTAGAATAACTGGAAGTTTCTATGTTTTTTTTACCAGCTTATTCTTTTCTTGTGCACACAGTTTAGTAAAAAGTAGTCAAAGCAAAGTTTACTTTTAGAGTGCAGGTGCAGCATATAAACAGACTGCAGAGCATGCTTTGTGTGAGAGTCGTGTGGGAGCTAAAACTCTCCTGAGACCATTCTTTTTTATAGCTTGAATATATACGGAAACTTTGTGCATGTCTCTAATACATTTTTAACATAAGTCATGATTATGGTCATGGTCATGGTTGTTTTCACAATAATGAAAATGACTGATGGTGAAGGTTAGTATTGAATTCATTCCCCACCCCATTATACTTAAAATTTAATAAATTCAAAGGGAACAGTTTCACATATTGTCTTTGTACCAATGCTGGAACAAAGCAGTCAGTTTAGTTCTTTGTTTGAAATGAAAAACTGGTTCTTCAAACTGAGAAAAGATAAAAGAAAATCACATTTGTTTGTGATGTTCATGTGAGACTGAAGACTTGTTGGTTAAAATTTATATCGTAAACTTACTGAACATATTTTCTCAAATTCCGTTACCTCCACTGGCTTCACTAGTCTCAAATAAGACCTAAGTGCAATTATTATTTTTGGTTGAACCAGCCCAGATTTATTTACAATGCACATTAAAAGTTTTGTGTGCAAGCCTTTTCCAACAAACTTTTCACTGGTCCAGAAATTCGTGCCTGAACCCAAAAAGACCTGAAAATGTACTATCCTGAACCAAACCAGTCTTGAACCGACACACCCGATTAGCTGATTGCTAATTAACAAGTTAACATTTATTGACAAGTTGGCATAACAAACTTTGTGTCTTACTTAATGTGACGTTAGCAGCCTTCTCCCCTGTGCCTGGTCATGGTTGTATGATCCATCATATAGTCATATAATGTCTTGCTAATTGAAATAACGTGGCTAATCCACTTCTTTTTTCAACTTTTATGTCCACTTGCTACCACTTCCACTTGCATTGAGCATAATAAAGACAGCTTCAACTGTTTGACCTTTTGAACTATGATAACATTCATTAATCGTTGGCTGTTAACGCTAACATTACTAATTTGTTATTGTCTGTGCTTGGGTTTTGGTGGATCCAAGTAGATCTCTACACTTAAGTACCCACTCATGCGGTTCAACAGTAAAACATAAAAAAACCCCAACAAAAACAAGTGCAATAGTACTGTAATATAATTTGTTAATAATCACAGGGACCATTCTACTGCTGATAATGGCTGTATACTGTTACTCTAAATTCAGGGTTTTTACTTACTCTGAGCATTTTTACATTGTGGTAT
>JAJHUR010093415.1:0-20261 GCA_027495735.1 Lutjanus campechanus | reverse complement strand
GTGTGTGTGTGTGTGTGTGTGTGTGTGTGTGTGTGTGTGTGTGTGTGTGTGTGTGTGTGTGTGTGCGTGTGTGTGTGTATGTGTGATGAGTGTAATTGTAGCAGAAAAGGCCACTCTGTCAGTGGAGATCATATTGAAGCAGCTGTACAGCTGTGCCACAGCAGCACTGCAGACCTGCTTAATGTCATTACAAAGTATTAACTTAAAGATCACTCAGAGATCAATTAATATTCATATCATACAAAACACCTTTATCTAAGGTTCTCTATGTATCATGAGCCTCTACAGGTAATTAAACCCCTGATCTTTGCAGCAAACTCCAGGAATCTTGGCTTTATATTTGACACCCAGTTGAAATTCAAACACCATGGCAACAAAATGCTTTAATCCAATTACCAAATCCAGAAACACTGCAAAAATCAGACCTCTATTATCACCTTTTGATTTAGAAAGTGTCATCTAGTGTCTAGCTCGTCTCGCTGCCAGTGAAGTTCAAGAATATCTTTTATAAATTCTTGCAAGAATCTGGATCATATCTGGAGCATTTTGGGATTTTTGGATATGCTTTGTACCAGATCTAATACTGAGCCAGCATTTGCCTCATATAGTGTACATCTACTGTTGCATGTACACATTAAAAAATATTAGAATATGCCCTCATATTGAAATATGTGGACTGACTAAAACATGACCAAATCAGCAGAAATCTGATGAGTGCAGCATTCAAATTACAGCATCAGTCATATTGGAAAACTATCCATATCCAACTCCATATATTGATGGTGTCAAAGTGTTCCCAATCCAGTGATAAGATGTCCTCCTGATTAAACATCGATCGGAGAGCATCCAACATGGATTTCATCATATATGGGTCTTAGTTTGAAAAGCCACCTTCAGATTCTGGGGTATTTTGTGCAGGCGCTACACGGCCTTGTCCCTGCATATATTTCAAAGCTATTAATTAGCATCTTAGACCACCGAATGACCACTTAATTCAACCTGTTTGCAACCAGACATCACCCCGATCACGCCCTCGTAATTATAGAAAAGCCGACCAGAAGAGGTGGGTTTTTAACCGCTGTTTGAAACAGACTCAGCTAATCTGATGGGACGGGGAGATTGTTCCACAGTCTGAGCGCCAGGACGGCAACAGAGGAGTCGCCTTTGGTTTTATGTTTGGCGTGCAATATAGCTGTTACAGTGGTAACGCAGTAAATCCATGCAGTCAAGGGCTTAATTTTATAGTTCTGGAATAATTCATGTTTTTGGCCACTAGCAGACAGAAGAACTCCACAACAAGCTAACACGACCGTAAAATATTACCACCTCCAAAGCTGTCATGGCTAATGCGTTAGCAAACAGCTGCTGCAGACCACGGAGCAACATTATTAATCATTTTTCCATCTCTATGAAATCACAGAAAAATATCTCTTTATAGCTGCTAGCTGTTCCACCTTCTTTACTAGCTAGTCTCTAGCGTTGTCAGTCCACCCTTCAGTGGGTTTATCAGAGTTTGAAAAGAGGTTGAAGCATGAAAAAAAGGAGCTTGCTGCTGCTGGAAATCAAGTTGATGACAACACTGAGAATAAAACACACGCTGTAAAACTAAAACTACGTCCAAAGAGAAGTTGAAAGGCTTCGCAGAGCTGCAGAGTTGATCATGATTCTCTGTGGGGTTCATCGTTACGTCATTCCACCATCTTTTATATAACGAACACAGATATTTGATCAATTATTTAAGACATATGGAGCTTTAAACTTATGTTTGCTCAGATCTATCTCTCTATGTATCAAAATGTTATCTCTCACTGCAAAAAGAATCAGAGAACTTCACAAAATGATGAGAGCAGCTCAGATAAATCCTTCTAATGGGAAGCAAATTGAGGAGAAAATACGAAAACCGATTCTGATCATGTTTACGGGGGCGGTTTTGTGAATCTCTCCACAATAAACATGTGATACTTTACGTCAGCTTGCTCACGTCCTGATGTCTTCTTTATCATGCAGCACACAGACTCACAGTCACAGACACACAAACGCACAAACCAGCGCCAACACAACAGGGTTTACACATCCCTCAGAGATCGAGAGAGTGAGCTCTTTTGGCAGTAACTTCTGTACTGGTCCCACTGGTGCAAGACATCACTGTGTGTGTTTTTGTGTGTGTGTGCGTGTGTGTGTGTGTGTCTTTGTGCAGTGTGTGACTTCTGCGTTTCCCCTTGTAAAATGAACCACATCATTTGACATTTTAACAGTTGGAAGACTTGACGTGCTGCAGCTGCTGAAGTCATATCTGTTCAATGCTGTTAAGACTCTAGAGTTTACATAATAAGTTTATGAGACATTTTTTTTATCGTGCTCATGTAGAGACAGAACATAGTCGGAACACCGCAAGAACCAACACTTCAGAATCGAAATTATGCCAAAAGTTTGAAGATGTGATGGTACTTATTTTCCTACGGCACCAATAAGGAGGATGCAAATCTTCCAGACCTGACGGGAACAGCATATATGTCTAAAACTGTTTGTTAAATGCCAAAGGATGTTGACAGCTACACCTCAACTCGTCCAAAATAAAAAAACAGAAAGAGTCGTGTATGGAAGTACTTTGCATTATAGACAAATCATCAGGGATTAATAATAAATTTGCAAGAACCAGTGTGGTGGAATCAAACTTTTCAGAGTTTAAATTCATGTTAATGTTACAACAACCACCCAAAGTGTTACCCTTATTATCCTTGTCCAGAAACACATGATTTTTAGAGTGGTGAACTGCTGCTGTGTCTAAGCTAACACAGTGTAACCACAGCTCACAGTGGTCTATCACCCTCACTCTTTCTCGTTCAGTCTGTGTCAGCTGTCATCAGCTGATTTCAACTTATATTCAAAGTTCAGCATCACTTTTGCACTCTGTTACTTTCCAGACATGGACAACACGCTCCTCTGACAGTGATTTGCATCAGGCTTAGTAATTATCCCCCTCAGTCCCAGAAGCTCAGAAATTTTTTTTTACTTTAGGTGGCAAAGTAAAATAACAAAATTTCTGATACTGTGACATCCCTAGAACATTGCAGACAGGACACTATACTGTATATAACACTGGTGTCCATAAAGCGCACAGTCACAGTCAATGCATGTTTTTTTTTTCCACCGCACAAAACATTAAGTTGTCATTGGTTTTGCTTTCTTGCTTTAATTTACTTTTTAAAATATAATTTCAGCCTGATCAGGTGATGAAACTGGTTTAAGATTCCACGTATTTTCAGGTGCTGTCAATCCTGATTAGTCAAACAAATGTGTGGCTACATCTCAACGAGCCAAGGGTTACTACAACAAACAACAGAACAAGAACCGCCAACCACATCTGCAACAACAACGTCTGACCAATTCCACTGAAATGTGCATTTCCAACAACCATGTTTTCAGGCTTTCTTGGAAAGAAAAAAAAAGAGTTTATTACAGTGTTTGGGAAAATTGGAGATGCACTGCAGCTCGAAATAATATAGGGAAAACTTTGCAAAAATGAAACAAGATTATGAAAGGACCACAAACCAAGGACTACAGCACGCAGAGCGGAGCAAAAGACAGTGGAAATACACACGACTAAGATCCAAAGTCTCACAAGTGTTTAAATATTCAGGCTATAGAAAGTTTCAGGTCAGACGGGCATTAAGCTCCTGAGATGAAACACCTGCAGCAGAGCCAGCAGGGGATTAATAATGCCACAGATGTCAAAATAAATCTACAGACAGTTTCAGTAAGTGACTGGAGAATGTTTAGTAAAAACAGTTTACTGTACAGGGCTGCAGCTTGTAATGCAGCTTGCAGCTCAGCTCCAGTCACACACAGTCAGTGTGTCGCACCGGACGAACCTGCAGCGACGGGGACAAAGAGTACAAGAGGTTGAATTACCAGACCTCTTATTTCTGTGAGAGGATGATGAGGATTGAAAATGAAAAGAAAGAGTCTGTGAAATTCATCCCAGACGTGAACTTCAGCTTGATGTTTCCACAGTGACCAAGTGACCCAACACCACTCCGTCCGACACCAGCACTCTCATCATCATCATCATCATCATCATCATCATGATCATCATCATCCAGGCTGTGGACCCTGGCAGTTGTTTTTATTAAAGTCTAACTACCATGACTCACTCCTTCCTCCTCCTCCTCCTCCTCCTCCTCCTCCTCCTCCTCCTCCTCTCCCTGATGACCAGAGAGGCACCGGAGGCAGCAGACAGAAAGCACAGCGAGCTGATTTCTGACTCACAGGAACACACAGCAACATATGCACGCTCAGTGTGACGATGCATACTGATGCTGCTGGGTAAACTGGATGAGCGGCGGCGGAGCGTCCCCTCAGTGCTTGAAAATCGAACACGCAGAGCGACATGTTAACATGTCAGAGATCAAAGCCGCTCCATCCTGCAGAGGGTGGAGGGGAAACCGCCTTCTGCTGCTGGAGGCACGAAAAACTTCAGAGAGGATGGAGGAGATGCAGTTCGGTTTGTTTAGTGATTTTCAGCCTTTTTTTTTGTGTTGCGCTACAAGCCAATGATTGAACAGCAGCAGATTGACAGGAGTCAAAGTGTCCTGCGGAGTGAGTGTGGAGAGGTGGTGAATCACTGTGACCTCCCGCTGACCGCTGCAGTGATGCAGTTACAGTGTTCTCACTGTAAAGATGCCTCTGTGTCTCTCGGCCTGTTAATTGCAGCAGAGCGGTCAGTCAGCCTGCAGCAGCAGCAGCAGCTATGATTCACTCCCTGCAGCTGGTGTGGGGAAAACTGACCGCTCCGGGCTGCCGTAGCTGACAATAAAGGCACATTAAACTGCCTTGAAGCTCATTAATTTCTAGTGCTTTAAAAGTCTAATTATGTCCAGGATGTAGATTTCATACTTTGTGGAATTAAACCCCAAAAAATGCAGAAATTAAAGGTGCACTCCACCAATTTAACACATGAAGTTCAGTTTACTCTTCACAGAGAACCTGTGAAAACAGCGATACAACATCTTACTATTTAAAGTAAGAAAATAAGGCTGTAATGATTTCATCATGCTTATGTCAACTTGGGTTTTGGAGACAAATTTGTAACAGAAAGTTTGCTGCACAAACTGCTGGTGTTTGAAAGATGTGGACATTTAACAGGGACAGGAATGCTGCATTCACGTGCTCCTTGGATGGCCCCTTTTTCCGAGTTGGGAAGTTGATCTTCTGACCTTTGTGTGTTCATGAGCTTTTAAGTTGTAATGTGGAAACAGAATGGATGCTGCACCTGTACACTCACTTAAAACCACTGCTTTACCCAACTTTCCATCAGGGTTAATGCTCTTGAATAACTTTTTTATTACCCTGTATGGATGGTTTCAACCTAATGCCACATTACAAATTACATGGAGCAAAAAAATAATATGCAATAAATGAATTAATAATAAGATTTTAACCAAATTTCATCTGCCATGTTTCTGCATATGACACAAGAAAGCAGGAGAAGTCTGATGCTATTTAGTTGCATTCTGGAAAATGTAGGATACAGCGTGCTCGGACTTTGACCTCAGCTAGGGCAGCAAAGTCAGGACATCTTGGCCTCTGCTGCACTGATTTTTTTCCCCAAATAAATTAAATAACCATTAATAAAAATGTGTTTACATGCACAGTGGTATCTTGGTAATGATATGTGCATGTAAACAGCTTATCTTGGTTTCAGACACTACCTGGAGTCAGCTACTCTGAGAGAATGTGTCATGTAAACACCTCATCCAGATTTGTGAAGCGTTTCGCAGTGGCTGAGATGGTGAGAAATCAAGACACACCTGCAGGAAAATGATCAGAAACTTGGATACTGTTATGATCGTGTGTATAGGGGTATGAATAAGCAGGTTTTTAATGTTCCATGTAAACACCTTATCGGTTGTAAAGACAAAAACAGAATAAATACACGTGTAAATGCATCTATGTGAGGTAAATCAAACCAAACCTTTGCACTGCAGTAAACACAATCTTTGGCTGTTTTTGTGTTGTGTCTGTAACAAGTGAAACAACATACAAATAAAAGATCATTCTAACTTTTGTATTTTAATATGTGCTTGGTTTTCAGGGTGGGAAAATGTCCTGATCCACCAAGAAGAAGATAAATTAAGGCAGAGATTTGATTTAATGTTGACAAGCTGCAGCTGCAAACTGGGGCGTTAAGGAGGATTTTATGAAAATAAACGTACAGGAAAAAATTCAGACTTTCCTCAACAAAGTCGCAGAGCTTCCATGACCTGAAAAATGCTAATCCTTAATGGTTTATTAATGTTGTTTTTCAGCTCAGGCTACCACTAAAGGCATAAACAGTCTGCTTTCCACTACAGTTGGGGTTGAAAACCGCCAGCTTATACAACAATTGTTGTCAAATATATTCTGGTAAATTCCTGCAAAGTGACCCATTTGTAAGAAAGATTTTCCCCCGAGAGTCCTTTTAAAGACCCTGAAGTTTCCCGTCTGCAGCAAGTTTTCTCAAACTTTTTTCATATTTGAGAAATATCAGCAGAGAATAACAGACGGGAAGAGGAGACGAGATGTGACAGCATCGCCAGAGGTCCTGTGTTCACAGGTACATGATGTTCATCCCCTGCTATGCCGAGATGTACAGATTTTTCACTTCCAGCAGCACTCTGATGGAAAAACATCAGCAGGAGAGAGAAAGACGGCCAATAGAAAGAGATCCAGAGGTTCACACGACTTCTGTCACATCCCAAAAACATCAAGCCAGTGGGAGGCAGAGGGGGAGACGGAGAAATGGACAGAAACTCAGAGAGGGAGAGGCAGATCGGCACAGAGTCACGACAGTAATGTCAAAATGGAGTGACACCAGAGAAAGAGGGAGACAAACAGAGACGAGCAGAGAGACAGACAGACTGGGACGCAGAGAGAGAAACCTTTGTGAAACCTGTCACAACAAAGCAGCGTCAGGAAAACAGAGAGGAGGAGAGACAAAAAGACACGACGATTCTGCAACGTGTAGACAGAAATGTAGACACAGAAACCTGAAAGACAGACACGTGTAGCGGAGAGACCTCTCTATACGTCTGTTTAATCTGCAGCTTTTCAGGTGAAAATGTTCTCCTGTAACTCCAGAAAACATTTTCTTTTTTTAAAATGGAGAAAGTTTTACAGCTTGAAATTCATAATTCACCCACGCAGCGTTCACAGGGTTTCATAACATGTCAGAAAATCAAGCTCAGCTCACTGTGGAAGATGTAAGTCAGAAATAGAAAAAAAAAAATGTGGATACTTATCAATACTCTGATACTACTGGACATAATTTGGTGCAAAAAAATATGAAAAGATGTTAAAAGATTTAGCAGCTATTTTATTGTTACTTTTCTGCAGAATTAACAAGTTTCAACTTCAGCTATTTTCTGATTTTTTGCATTTAGCTGCATTTCCATTAAACTCTACTGTTAATGTAACGCTACAAAAATCCCGATCACTGTATTGATTGTTGAGGAGATACCCATCATTGCATTTGTCATATTTTTTATAGTTAAATAAATATAGTTACAATGCTTTTATAAGGGATCTGAAACACTGAGCGTGAGTTTTTCATATGAACATATTTGCAAAAATACCGCATGAGCAATTATAAATTTCTGTTTCTCTTTTATTCATTCATTTTTCAATCATTTATTTCTTTATTTGTCTTTTTTTAAACTATTTTCTTTGCACTGATTTACTCTGTGCCTCTACATAGGCAAATATTTTTGGTCAGAAGCCAAAACTGAGAGTGAGACAGGTAGATAGAGATGAAACCGAGAACTGTTGAGAACTGCGTCCAAATTGTCTCACAAGATGATCAATACCTTTAATCGATGCCGCTATGTACTTCCAGCTGTTGCATGTTGCAAAACACTGACATCAAACTCATGCATCTGCACCGCTGGAACAGCAAGAGGGGGTCACGGCGCAGAGGAAGCAGCGGTCCGAAGCGTGCCAATTCTCTGTAAAATCTGCAAAATCTCCCTTGGTGGGAAAGATCTTATCAAATTTCACATTGCTTGTTTAATATTCTAGATTAGCACCTCTGCCATCCTCAGAGACAGACACAGAGTAAGAGGAGACAAAGCTGTCTCCAGGAGGTTTCAGACAGTTTTTACAGTACAGAGCTTCCCAGTTTTGGAGCATCCTTCCGTTAAATATACGGTGCAGTGACTCTTAACGTGACATGGTATATGATCATAAAACTTGACCAGACCTGTCATCATGTCCTGTCACAGCTGCTCCTGTTTGTTTGACTTTCTTTTTTGTCTGTTTCTGCATCTCTTCTGGTCTTACCGACGTCTTCTGAAATGTGATTCTATGTCCACCTGTTTTAACTGTTTGTGTTGATCGTCTTCCTGCGCCACGTCTCCCATGATGTGATTTTATGTTGGCATGTTTTAACTTCTTAGCTGCCGACTGTCTGCTTAAATTTGTTCTGTGTTGACTGTCTGCTTACATGTCGTTTGCATGATGCTGCTTCAGCTGAAAATGAGTTTGGTTTATGGCTAAAACTGTCACGTTTACAGTGATGTTGATCAGTGTGCGCTGTCCCTGAGAATAAACACAAATAAACAAACATCTTTCTACACAACGTGGGCTTTAATTCCAGGTATGCCATGCATGTGTCACTGCTTCCCGACTGAGCAGTACGTCCGTCACGGAGGGTAAATATCCTATAACGTTAATGTCGTAATAACATTAGCAGCAGGTTTTTTCCTTTGACTAAGAAAATATAAATGCAAAAAAATGCTGTGTGATGACAGACAGACAGACAGCTGCAACAACTCAACTGAAACTGATCAGGAATCAGTAAGGTGATCAATACGCAAGCAGAGTCGATAATGGCACTGGTGTCAATAAAATCTTATCAATCCCCGTCCGTACATGTGGAGAGACAGAGACAGGTGCAGAAAGAAAGATTGAAAGCAATCATAAAAAGACAAAGACAGATGGAAATACAGAAAACCTTCATGATGTAGAAAGATTAAAAAAGCAGGGACACAAACAGACACAGAGGGAGAGAGATAGCTATGAATTAAAGATAAAATAAAACAAATCCATCTCCTGGAGTAAAATAACCTCGGAGGCTCTATCCGAGCTGATTGGAAGCACAGTGAGACGTGGCGCGGCTGGTTTAATGTAAGCTCATTAAACAGATCTCCTTAGGCTGCGGATAAGCTCAGGTTAACTGGCTACCTTTGATCAGATCTGCTGGATTAGCCGGCTGTTAGAGGTGCAGCTCGACACCTTGTTGTTCCGGAGGGTTAAAGAGTCTATAAAATGGCTTATAGGACCACAGAGAGGACAACTGGACAGAAAAGCAACTGGATGAAGTCACAGAGACGAAGGTCACCCCGAAGAGTCTGTCCACATTGAAATCTCACCTGCTTCTCTCATGAAAAGTTTCACTAAAGAGTTAAATAAATAAACAAATAAGAAAAACTTTTACAGCACCAGAAGTCTGGTGCAAAAACGTGGTCTGTCCTCATACTGGCCTGTTTTATAATAACTGACATTATGAGTGAATATTTCTCATTCAACTCTCATTTAAATGCAGCCATTTCAGACACAAGATTATTAAAATTCATGCACCAACGGACATTATTACCAAGATAAACCAATATCTATTCATTATTAGGTCCCAGCCAGGATTCATTTTCCTCAACAGCGAAGTGGCAGAAGTTTGATGACGTGTTGAGTTTTATCAGCTACGTGCAGCATTTCATGTCTGTGGAAATTATTGAGACTTTGCACACTGGTTAATTCTGATTGTAAAAGGAGTTTATTTCCTGATTTGTGTCGCAAAGACACAAATCCCACAAGGAGCGTTTCTGCAGCACACAGATAAAAAGTTAAGACGGAGGTCAGAGGAGACCGATAATGTTATGGAGTCACAGGAGTGCCCTAATAAAAAAGGATAAAGAATTTAAAAACTGGGGAATAAATAGAAGAGAAAATAACTAAATACCAAAAAATGTGGAAATATAAAGAGAAATAGATACACATAAATAAGTCTTAATGTGGAAATAAAGACAAATAACAAAATATAAAACAATAATTATAAACATTTTCATATTTATTTTGGATATAAATTACTTTAAGCTTTTTTTTAATGTCATTATTTTAAATAAAGTCATTCGTTTATTCATCATTTTTCTTCTTATTCTTTCCCCTATTGCTTGTGGCTTTGGGCAGGCTTTCCTGCTCAGGTTGAGGAGGGGAGCAATATGGAAAAAATAAGGCAAAATAAAGGTATAAATTAAATAAATTACAGGATATAAAATGAATAAAAAGTGCCAGGAAAAAATAAAAACAACTACAGATTATAAAACCAGTAAAAAAAAAAAGAGGATATTACATGCAAAAATAAATATATGGTTTTAAAAATCTAAAAATAAATAAATTATTAGCATTTTTGATTTACTTATGTATTATTGTATTTATTCCCACATTTATTTTCTTTTTTTGTACAGATTAGTTCTTTTTCGACCCTCCTATGACTCCGTACAATCTCCTTTGTAGCTGTTTCTCAGCTGTGCTTCAGCTAATGTCTTCACACGGATGTGCTGAATGATTTACTGATGTTTTAATGTTATATGTAGTGTCTCTAAATCCACAAATCATGACTTAATATCCCCTCCTGTCACAGCATAAAGAGCCTTTTCAACCTGCTCTTACACTCTAAATAGAAATTACCTCAGCGTCTCCACGCAATTGTCCCCCGTAATGCATTAAAAAAAAAGAAAGAAAGTGCTGACGACGACCAATAGTCCTCTGTCAGGGAGAGATGGATGGATTCATTGACTGACACCTCAATAAGCCAATGGAAACGACCGCAAAGACCTCAGTATCCAATTAAAATGGCTTTATGGCCTAATGAGCAGCGCCAGCTGTGGGGACAAAAGGAGAGCCGGCTGACCATACAGTACAGATAGATAGATAGATAGACGGATAGACGGATAGATAGATAGATAGATAGATAGATAGATAGATAGATAGTCAGATAGATAGATAATTTGTTGCATAACTGCTGCTGCAAAGTTTTGCCTGCAACTGTAAACCAGTGGAGGAGGCGGTCAGTCTCCCCTTGACTGATCCTGCTTGGTTACCGTAGCAACTGACAGTCTCACCCCCCCGAATCATGCATACAGACACACACACACAATTGTGAATATCCACCAAACACACACTCTTTCATGCAGCTGGGCAGCTGTTGGTGATGTCATGAGTTGTTATTCCAAAAAGAAAAGAGAGAGAGAGAGAGAGAGAGAGAGAGAGAGAGAGAGAGCATGACTGCATGTGCTGATGTAATCAGGAGCAGTGAGGAAACTTGGACCTGTTCTCTGCTGCAGTCGACCAAGTCTTCATCAGAGAGAGAGAGAACAGGACAGAGAGATCGGAGGAAGGAAGGAAGGAATGAAGGAAGGAAAGATGGAAAAGGGAAGAATGGGAGGGTGGAAGAAGGAGCGAAAAGCTAAGAAACTGCAAAATGAAGTGAGGAAAGCAAATACGAAAAGGGAATCCGAGGTAAAAACTGAATGAAATTATAAAGGAAGGAAGGAAGGAAGGAATGATGGAAAAAGGATGGATGGAAGCCAGTGGGAAACCTGAAAAGCTAAAAACTGTCAAAAGAAGAGAGGAAAGGAAAATGGAAAATGGAATCAAGGAAGAAACTGACAGACAGGAGAAGAAGGAAGAAAAGATGGAAGCAAGGAAGGAAGGAAGGAAGAATGGAAGAAAGGAAGAAGGAAAGATAGAAGAAGGAAGGAGGGAAAAAGAGGGAAAGTAGATAAGTTAAAAACGCAAAGGACAGAAAAGAAAATCTGTAAAGGCAATCCAAGGAAGAAACCAAAATGAAGGAAAATATAGAACTAAGTAGAAGAAAGGAAGGAAGGAAGGAACTATAGAATAGAGGAATGATGGGAAAAGGAAGGATAGAAGAAAGAGGGAAACTTGAAAAGCTAAAAACTTTCAAAGAGGAAAAGGAAAGGAAGAGGATAGAAGGAAGTAAAGAAGAAAGGAAAGACAGAAGAAGGAAGGATGGAAGAAAGAGGGAAAAGAGGAAAGCTAAAATCTGCAAAATAAAGAGAGGACAGAAAATACCATGAGGGAATCCAAGACAGAAACCTAAACGAAGGAAAATAAGGAGGAAAAGAAGGAAGAAAAGAGGGAAGGAAGCAGGGAAAAAATGTGTAGGAAAGAATATAAACAAGCAAACAAGAAACTAAAGTAAAGTAAAGACAGAAATCGGAGCTCCGTCCAACGCTGCAGCTTATGTGGATAAAAATGTGATGGTTGCTTTGTAACGGGCTGGCACACGGTTCAGCTGTCTCCCCTGAGTGCCTACAGGGCTGTAATACACACTCTCCCACTGGCTTCCACATCATTTACACCAGACAAAATCATGGTCAATTAGGAAAAAACTTATTAAATCTTGGAGTAACTGCGGTCACATGGCCCGGGGCGCCGCTTTTACTGCTCTTCACTGACTTCTACTCGCTTTAAAAAAACAACAACACAGAGAAAACAAAAAGTTTTCCTCAGGTGTCCCGGTGTCTCGACAAGCTGAGGTGCTGAGGTGCAAACAGTCTTGACATTAAAGGTCCTGAACATGGCTGCTGCTAATGGCTGGATGTGAGCTCGTAATGAGAAAAAACCCTTTTGAATTAATCTGTTGTAAACCGTGCTCAGATTGCTCCACGTGGGACCTTCGCAGCACCATAAAAACACTTTAAAAGGTATGAAAACATACTAATGAGCAGTATTCAGGGGTAACAAGCCAAAAGGTTCCCCTAAAGTACCTCTCAATCATAAAAACACTGTAAGAAATTCACCGTGGGACCAAAACCTGAACTCAAAAGCTGCGTTTTGACCGAATATACCCTGAACTTTTAGTCCCAGGAAGTCCTTCAGCCCATCGTTTCTGCTGCACAGATCAGGCAAATTAGTCTCCTGGCACATGAAAAAGCCCTGCTCCCTGCAACCGATGATTATTTTTATTGTCGATTAATCTGTGGATCATTTTCTCGATTGATCGGTTAGACATTTGGACTGAAAAATTTCAATAAATGTTTCTTAAAAGTCCAAGTTGACGTCCTCAAATGTCTTATTTTGTCTACAACAGGAAGTTGTTAATTTTACTGTCAGAAGAATCAGAGAATTTTGACTGAGAGTAGCTGGTGATTGATTTAATAGTTGACAACTAATTGATTAATCGGCTCTACAAAAAAGAGCCAAAAAGTACTACATGTTTATAAAGAATCACAGAAACCAACAAAGGAGCAAAATACTGCAAAGAATTTGTGGTACTTGCTTTAAAAACGACCCCAAAAAGTATCAAAAAGTGCCACAATAAACCTGCAATAAACATCCACAAAAGACCAACAACAAAAACCACAAAAAAACACAAACTACCACAATATGTCATTAAAGTATGTGAAGGCAAAAATCTTGTGATACGATTCGTATCACGATACAGAGGTTATGGTTCAATATATTGTGATACTGTTAGTAAGGTGATATATATATATATTTTTTTTTTTTAAAGTTATTTTTTTGGCCATTTTGTGCCTTTATTCGATAGTGCAGCTAAAGAGTGGACAGGAAATGGGGCAGAGAGGGAAGGGATGACACGCAGCAAAGGGCCGATGTGCAATAAGAACAGTGGAGACAGAAAACAACACTGTCTAAACACAACACAAAATGAACCACTGCCACAAATCTTTGCATGTATCACAACTTTTGAGTATCAATACAATATCACAGCATGATACTGCAACATTTTCTTACACCCGTAGTAGTAACTTAAGATTACTGTACTCACATAATCATTTTTATTCAGTTACTAGTCTTTTTTATTGTACTTAAACAGATCATGCATCCATTATTTCTTGTTTCTCTTCTACCTTCTGCCCCCTCCTCTGCTCCTCGTGTTATTTTCTTACAGCAGCACCAGGAACTGTAAAACATGGTTTCCTGTCAGACCCCCTCCCCTCTCTCAAACCCCTCAGTGTTTCTGCTCACTCATTCTCCCTCCCTCCCCCGACTCCCTCCTCTCCCTCCTCCCCCTCCCACTCTCCTCCTTTATCTGTCCAGAGGTCCGGCGGTGACGGAGCACTCGGTGAGAAGAATAAGGCGACTCTCTCTAAAGAATAACAAAAGAAGCTGGAAGAAAAGGCAGGAATTCCTCGGCTCTGATGTAACGCTTTTCACTTGGAGAGTCCTGCTGCTCTCCGTCCAGCCTCCACCTCCGTGTCCTCCGCTTCTCCCAATCCACAAAGTCCCTCTGCTGGGTATCAGCACGCTTCATAAAAATACACTTCCTTCATCCAACTTTTTTAACTGTTATCTGGAAACGAATCGCGATGCAGAGGCCAAATTTAAGAAACAAAGCAAGAATCAACCGATATTTCCGGTAAAATAGACGGTGGCATTGTGAGATGATAAATAGTAATAATAATGATGGAAACAAACCGCTTATTATGAACAAATGAAGCTGTCTTTGCGTGTTCCTCTAGCAGGAGCAGCACCGCACACACGCTGCAGCAGGGATTTGAACTTGTGACCTTTTAACAGGAATCATTTCTTTACTTCCCCGCTTACACCTAACCTCCAGTTCAAACACATGCATTATATGCATCATGTTTATATGCTTAGTTTGAGTAAATAACTGTTTATGCAAAGGTACTGCATACTTTAGTGCTATTATCACACCTATCTCACCTTTTTTTTTTTAAGCTTTGGTAAAACTGCTATTACACTCCTCCACATGGCTTCATATACCAGCAGGAGAGTTTTAAAAGTGCATTGTGTGGATTAGGTCATTTTTTTCTTGAGTTTTGTGCTTCTACCATGTGTACACAAGCTGTGGACGTATATGCGTAGACGCCACATTGGCCTATGGATCGTATGTCAGCGTTACTGCAATTTTGGTCCAACCAAGACTGGCTTGTAAACATACACAATTAAATGGGGTTAGAGGGGTCACGATCTATGTGAAGAAAAACAGCTTTTATTTTGAAAATTGACTGGATGCTCTACGCATGTCCTGTGTCTGACCTCCTGCCAGATACGATCTGCTCTGTACAGCTTGACACAGCTTCCATCTTCTTGGACGCTTCTAAAACAGGTTGCGGTTTCTGGTGGAATCACGAGCTGCGATCAACTCTGGCGACTGCGTCACAGCCGGACAAGCGCACCATCCTTTCTTCTTCTTCTATTTTGTGTATTCTGATTACCCTCCATCAGAATGAGGAAAGTTTTTCCAAGTTATTCCAGAACAACACTTACATTTGTCTTGACAGAACGTTCATTGCATCAGATAAAAACTTTTATTTTGAAGACATGCCGTTGTCGTTTGTGATGCGTCTCTACTATCATCTGTCTTATTTTAACACATAAGAGACAGTGTATTAATGAAAAGTTCCCAGTAGTGAACGCTGCATGCTTCATTTTGCATTTCACTAAAGAACAGAGGGCTGATCATTTTCTTGTGACAAAAACAGCTTTTTCTCACCATTCATCTGCACTATCCACCCTCTCTTAAGCTCTCCTCCCCTGTTTCCCATCATTCTCCCCCTCGCCCTTTCCCCCCTCCCTCTCTTTTCTTTTCTTGTCTTTCTTTCTTTGGCAGCAGGATTGGTGTTGCCCAAGTGACCCGACCCATGCCGAGCAAACAGCTGAAAAGATGCCATGACCGCCTCTCCTCTCCTCTCCTCTCCTCTCCTCTCCTCTTCGCTTCCACCTCTGCAACTTTCTCTTTCCACTTCTCCTCCTTCTCCTCATTTCTTTCTCGTTCTTTCCATCCCTCTGTTGTACCTGCTGTCACATTCATCTTAAAGCTGCCAACCTGCCCTCAGCAACAAGAGAAAATGGGAAAAGGGTAGAGAGAAAAAAAAACACAATAAGAGTTCAGGAACTGTTTGAAGAGTTTGCCAGGTGCTTTTAGTAAAAAAGCTTTTAAAAGCAGCTGGAAACTCACACCCTAAAATTAAGTTAGTGGAGTTCAAACTGATGTCTTCAAACAGGGTGATTTGTTTGATCCAAAGTCAAAACCTTTTCTGACAGTAATTCCAATTAAAAATGGTTAATTTATAAACCATACACCATTGTTTGTACTCCATTATATTTATTGCTTGCGTAACTCAATATTATTGCATTTTTCTTACTGTTCAAAGAGTGCATGATTAAAACAAAGCACAGAGCTATGAGAGATATGAGTGCAACTGAGAAATGCATATAAGAGCTTATTAATTTATTAACTAAGAGAGCAACAATATTCAGGAAACAGAGCTTCATCTCCGGTGGTTTTAAGCTAAGACAAGCTGTTTTTTTTAAATCTTTCCTTATGAGGACATTCAATCATAATGAGTCAAGAAACACAAGAGCACCAAAAACACACACATATCTTTTGTGCCTTAGACGGAGCCTAACAATAATGCCCCTTTTACCCCAGACATACAAGACTCAAAAGGCACCCACAGGTGCAACGTTAAAGGGAAAATACACCACTTTTCATGTGGCGGTCCAGTCAGCGTTGATGGTAAAGACTGTCAAATGAAGCGATAAATTCATCAGTGTGTGATTAACCAAGACGAGTTCTCCTGCTGCAAAAATCTGCTGTTCTTCCTGCATCCAGTGATGTCACACTGATGTCACACTCACTCACTATGATCATCATAGTTACACTAATCTAGCAGAAACAACTAGCAGAAACAACACACACACACACACACTGAAGTCTACACTGTACATTTACTGCCACACTAACAAATTCACTGCTCACCTCACTTGGAACCTCAATGTAGAACATGCTAGGTACCAGGTACTATCTCAACTGGAAAAAAACAAAAAGAGTTGAGTAGAGTTTAGTTGAGCTAAGCTGGACCATATAGTGGAAATTAGGGCATGAAGTGCAATTTTTTGAAAAACAAAATGTTGCACCTGCTCAGTATTGTGAAATAAATCCCAACAGGATGATGCAGCACCCTGAACCAGAGAAACAGAAATAACAGACCTCAGAATGCTGTAACTGACCAATCAGAATCGAGTATTTAACAAAGCCATGTAATAAAATGAGGTACTGTATTGCTGCAGAGATGTCCTGGCCTAAAAACCTTGTTCTCCAGATGAAAGCACACGTTTGTTTGGTACAGACCTCAATAAATATCATATCTATCATATCATTTTTTCAGTGAACATGAAAATTGTCAAACAAAACTGATTACTTCCACTAATCATGTCGCATATTGCAATTTGAGTCAGAGTAATCGCAGTATAACTTTTGGCACAAATCGTGCAGCCCTGGTGGAAATGCAGCTTAACTGCCTAAAATTAGACCCGAGTCTGTAAATTGGATCCTAAATGCAAACACGACCTCAAGCTTCCAGATCACAAGAGTCATCAAAAAGTCTAACACTTTGAATCTGGAAGGAGGAAAAACTGGCATAATCATAAGAACAAATCTTAACCCTAAAAATCAATGACTGACGTTATGAGGAGCAGCTTTTTGTCCCCAAATAGGAGGCAAGTCTCCCTAATGTGTCTGTGCCTGTCCTCTAAGATACTCATCCCCTCAGTGTGAGTAACTCAAGTAGAGATGTTGCTTTCACATCTGCAGGTGTAACAAACTGATACAAACTGGACAGTTTACAGAGGAAGTGACTGCAGTGACGAGAACAGACAGCTGTAATAACCTGCTCCACTGGGTCTTCCCCGTGGACACACACACACACACACACACACACACAAAGACAAACAGACACACATATTCCCCTCACATGTCATTAAATGGCGACACACACTCACACACTTATGGAAAGAACGCAGGCTCACACACACACACACTCGGCTCAGCTCTCCGGCTCTCTAGAAAGTCACACATCTCACTATGTAACCACAGACAACTATATATACACACCTAATCACCCGCATACTCATCTGTCTTCTGCACACACACACACACACACGCACACACACACACACAGCTCATTTGTGTCCTCGGAGGGCCTGCGCGGTAACTGGACCTCGTGTGAATTCTTGGTCGAGCCAAACGAGTTCAACACTGTTCTGATTTTACTCACACCCTCACACACACACACAGATGAAGACACATAAGCACAAATGCAGACATTTCTCTGTCAAACACACACTAAGTGACCATCACTGAATAATGAAGTGACAGAAAGACCTCGGGCCTCCTCTCCTTCGACGTCCCTCCGCATCTTTTCTCTCCTCCTCTCGTCTGTTTTTCTCTTTTCTTTCTCTCTATCCTCACTCTTCTTCTTTCTGTTTCTGTCCACTTCTGGCACTCTCTTTCCTCTTCTTCTTCTTCTTCTACTTTTCCTTCTGCAGAGACAAAATCAGCAGCTAAAACCTATTTTAGTGCACTTGTTTTTCCACTGTGTCTGAAAGCTGAAGAGATTAAACTAATAAGATGAACACTGGATTGTGTTTGAGATGATTTTTGGACATGACAATAAAACAACCACACAGTCACTGTGTTGATCTCTTGTAATTGAGTGCTGTGTGCAGTTTCCTGGCACTTTTCAGCAGTGACTATGCCTACAATCATTAGAATTAGCTAAATAAAATTGTTTCATTTCTCTGACGCTGCGTGTCTCTGTTCCTCTGCTCCTTTTAAAACGAATGAGAAAGTTAGCTTTACAACTTTTCCCATTTCTGGTCTGAGTATTAACATCTGTGACAATCAGTCCCTGCGAGGTATGAATGAACAATTTACACAAAGTCTCAAGGTTTGTGTGCGACCCATCAGCGACACCCAGTGCAAAGTCTGCTCTGAAATTTCTTGGCCCATCAGAAAGTATGAGCTCAGGTGCAAGGGGACGTGCTGTCCTTCATTTTGACAGATTAAAACACAGAGGGTGATCTACCGTAATGTTAAATAATTCACACAAGAAACATCACACAAGTAACTAAATCTATTTTTTAAAAAATAGTTTGCTCTTGAAGCATTTGTGCATCATCACTGACTTCGACACCATACTCAACACGTCTCACTATCTGGGTGCTGACAGGGCGTTGGGACAGCGGACAGCAGGCCACGGAGCACGTCAGTGACCACTACGGGTCACAGAGGCGTGTAGCTGCGCCTCTGGTGCAGAAGGATCGCATGCTCTGGAATTTCTCACGGGAGCGCTTGCAGAATCGGGAAATCCCACTTTCAGAGAGTCGTTCATATTTACATCTTTCATATTTGCCTGTTTGGGCACAATGGCCGCCGTGTTTTTGTGGCATCCGCTGTCGGTGCAGAAAAGAAATAAACATTCATCTGCTTTGTGTGGTGTTGACGTGAAAAATCTCTGCTCATCTTTTCGCTCCATGCCCTTATTAATGCTGTAAGTTTGTCCTGTAATCCTATCGTGAACAAGCAGCCTACTAAATAAGCTGTGTCTCATTACCATTAATTATAATAGATTATGAAGGAATTTTTCTGACCCTGTCTGTCAAAATGACTGACAACGAGAAAGTCTAACACAACTTCTGCTTGGGAATGTCTTGGGGGTCTAGAAACCAAAACTGGAACCAGGTTCCTGCAGTAGAAATTAAGATAAAGTTCATGAGTTCCTAATCCAGTATTATACTGTCAATGTCCGTGAGTGCATGATGGTCTGCTCAGGTCTGTGTGGGGGACACTTGGATCTGTGAGGACATCCAATTTGTTGTGACTGTGCAGACTTCTGAGCATGTGTAGGACACATCCCCCCAAGTGGAGTCTTGTAATAGCTGTCCACACAATCATTCGTTTGGAGCTACAATCCAGCCCTCAGGAGGTAGCTGGAAAACGACAATCATCAGAATTATCTTGGCTGCTAATTGTTATCAAAAATTAGATTTCTGCTTTAAAGCCTTGACTCAAACTTTTGTTTATTATCTGTTATCATGTCAATGAATGAGGAGGATGAGTAACGACAAGTCAGGAGCCTCCCTGTTGGTGAAATTATCATTCTGGTAAGCAAACAAATCCTGCACCAACGCTGACCTTCTGCTCTGGGAGTGTGTGTGTGCGCGTGCGTGTGTGTGTTTGGCTTTTGTGGCATCGTGTACGTGGTTCTGGTTACACACGTACACCCCAGCGTTACTCTCTGTCTTCAACTCGTTGAGTATTATCTCCCCGGTTGGTATCTGGTGTCGCACAACTGCCTTGATAGAGCCACACCTGTCTTCCTGCCACACACACGCTTACACACAATCACACACACACACACTCACACACCCCT
>JAJHUR010093414.1:0-26543 GCA_027495735.1 Lutjanus campechanus | reverse complement strand
ACCACCACCCCTCTGCAGCACCTATCCACCACTGAAGGCAGAGCCCTCCTGACCCCAGATCCCCTCACCACCTTTTCATCTCAGCCAGCAGCCCACACTGTGCCGGAAGCACGCCCCACAGCCCACGCCTCCACCGTCCAGCCACGGTCTGAATCACTAACCACAGCCACCGCACAGCCAACCACCACAGGACACCCTCTGACCTCAGCTCCGGGCCGGGGGCCTGTGGGGCCGACACACAAGGAGGTCCCGTCTGAGCTGAATGTTGGAGATGAAGGTGAGGCGATGAGACAGAAGAGAGATTAGATTTATTTTCTCATTATGTTTTTATTACATTTGTCAATTTCTGTGTCCTGTAGACTTTAAGGGACCTCGCTATCACTCCAGCTCCCCTCTAGACCCCCTGCTGGCTGGTCTGCTCTCGGTATTCATTGTCACCACCGCCATCGTCTTTGTCATCCTCTTCCTCAAGTTCCGCCAGCGGACAAACCATCCAGAGTTCCATCGACTGCAGGATCTACCCATGGTAACACGCTTCTCTGCATGGAAATATCACAATACAGGACAGCTGTTAAAATGTTTTGACAAATAAAATGGTTTAATGAAACGTTACAGACCGTTGTTACAGTCTGTGACTGTTTTTACAGGCTGTAAATGGTTTCAATTATTTTCCTTACCTGAGACTGATGCAAAAATACATTTGCTAATGATTATCTTAACTGCATATTACTTCAGTGAGGAAAATAAATCTATGTCATGTTTAAAAAAAAAAAAGTCAGTTCTTTCAGTTACACACAGTTACCTGTTATTGCTTATTCTCACAACTCCTTATGCTTATCTACAGAGACGCTTGAAGTCCTGTGCGTGCAGGATTGTGACTAAAAATGATTTTTTGTGTGACTTCATGGGCTCTATAGATGTCATCAGATATATTTAGGAAAAAAAGCCACAAAATATTGTAAAACTGAGCATATAAGAATTTACCTTTTTGCATTTTTTTGCACCTTTGTAAAGTCGTCCTTCACAACTGTACCACTCTAAAAGTTCTCCTGTCTTATTATCTTCTCCAGGATGATTTGATGGAGGACACGCCACTCTCCAGATACACCTACTGAAGGGCGCATCCTGTCAGCCATTATTACTCAGAGAACAGAAGCAAAGCAGACACCAAAAGAAGACCAGTGTGGATCTGAGAGAAGCCTTTGCCTGGATGCAGCTGCATCCCTGCAGATGAGTTGTGAGTTTTGGGTCAAAATGAGGTTCCATGAGAAAGTCTTTTAAATGGGAGGTATCAGAAGTACTTTTTTCCACATTCCCTTTAAGTTTCCGGTGGAGATCTTCAGTCTGGTGGAAACCTTTTGTTTTCTTTCTCTCCTGAGGCGAGTTAATTGTACCTCTGCACCCCTGACTGACTCCTCTTGTACGCACAGCACTTTAAAAGTGGCATGAATGGTCACAGTGCCCCCTAGGGGACATATAAGGTAATGTGGATCAAGGTTGCATGAAGTCCTCCATTGTAATTAAAACACAACCTCAGGTTATCCTGCCACAAATACAGGAGAGTGAGCGGACAGACAAGAAGAGTGAGGGTGTTAAGTGCTTCAAAAAGACACATGGGAAAGTTGCCAACATGCCTAATGTAATTAAGGAATATAAATTATGATCCATTAGGTGACCAAATATGAATGAAGTGCACTTTTCAAACCAAATTGCCAGGTCACACGTGCTGTCTTAAAACTGAGCAGGAAATCTCCACAGAAATCTGAAGCAAAGCCATATCTTTGAGAAAACAGACACCAGTTCTCTCACACAGAGTAGGAACCACTCAGAATTCAGTTGTTCAAATTTATTACCCTAAATTACATGTGGAAAATGTACTTTTACTGTGTAGTTACACTTGTAATGAAACTTGTGTCATCATGTTCTGATGCCGGTATATAAAACTTGAATTTGGTTATTCTATTTTCAATGAATGTTCAATCCACCAGTGCACAATGAGTGAGAAGAGACCTTGCTACACTTAATAAACACTTTAGTATGAGTAAATAGTAAAGGTAAAACACACTAGTATTGTTCAATGTGTTGTAAAATTCATATTTACAAAGAATGTTTTTGCACAAGGTGTTAGCTTAAATGCTTTAAGTGGAGACAGTGAGAGGAGGCACAAGTTCAGATTGTCGTTACCTGTATCTGTATTAGCTGGAGTATCATGCAAATGTGCAGGAACTATGCTGTCGTATCAGTTTTTTTTCGCATAGTGTGAGTTACAGTGAAGTACGATAATGTGTCATTGAAACGTGGGCTGTAAGAATTTATTAATATGATGATTTCCTGTTTGATAATAAAACAGAAACACAACACTGTGGATCTCAAGTCACATGTGCATAGAGGGTGAGACCTTATCGAAGCACTCATGGTACATGGGTGAGTTATAAAGCATTATGCTGTGTCATTGTATGAAGGCAAGTTGGATTTGAGTCCAACGGCTCTGCAGACAGATATATAAATCCACCTGCCCAGACTTGTATTGTGGACTTTGAACTCAGCTTTAATAAAAAAAAGAAAGCCACTCCCTTAAACACACACCAGTGTTAAGACACACATTCAATCAATACCCCCTCAGCTAACAATAAAAACCACACAATTGTATTTATAACCAATGTATATTTAATATAATCAGTATGACAAATGGCAAAGACCCTGTTTTCAGAATGAGACACAACAGCTCAAGAAATTAAAAAAGACAATCATCATGACTGGAATTATAGCTTTGTTGCTCGTGAACAACATTTTTGACAAACCTTTTTAAGGTATTCATTAATGTACAAATGGACAGCTAAGCAAGTGCAAACACATAATATTCTGTCAGTCAAACATGGACGGTTAAATTCCCTCTAAAAAAATTCACTTTTTATTACAGCATCTTCATTTGTTTATTGCAAAAATACATGATATGGAAAGTCATGTGGCCAACTAATTTCAAATGTCTAAATAAGGGCACAGGTGAAAATGCTATCAAGACAAAGTGACAGGACAGACATGTTGTGGGAGTGCCACATCTGTTATCCTAAATGAGGCGTTTCCCTTTCTGAAGAACCGGTCAGGTCACTTTACAGCATCAACCTCGCCTAACTTCAAGTCTTAAATTGGTCAGAGGTTAACTCACATGTTACAAAGATATATGGGTACATTATAGAGGCTTTGATTAAAAAGCGAATGACTGAGTGAGCCCATCCTGAAGACTTCCTCCTCACTAGTGGATGTTAGCTTGACGGAAAGGTCCGTACCGTGGACCCGTCCAGCCAAGCAGGTGGCGGCCATGATTGATTGTGGTCAGCATCAACCCCAGCATAGCTATGTTCCCGAACGCTCCCCGCATTCTTTTCTTAGGATCTGATTGAGAGGAAGAGTAAAAATAATAGCACCTTTCACATCCTGCTTTATGTTGCCAAAACAGAAAATGTAAAAAACATAAAATGTTCAATATTATCTCACCTCCTGAGGAGTACCCATGTGCGTACACCTCTCTGCTTATAATCCATACAACTCCAAGTCCACTGGCGAGACGCTGTGATAGTCAGAGACACACAAGCAAAGGTTCAGATATGATTTTAAAATGAAGAGTAGGGTTTGACATCGAGAACCAGTTCCCAACAAGAATCGATTCCAAAATTACAATTCCAAAGGAATCTTTAAGACGTCTTCATTTCAATTCTGTTTAGCAATTCCTACACAAATTTCACTTGCACCAGTTTCATATTAAACCATGTACTACAAACAATTACCATATATCAACCTGTCTATCTGTCTGCGTACACGCAGTGGTGCAGGGATGACACATTTTTGAAGCCAACGTGGAAGTTGGCATCACTCTCCCTGCTAGCACAGTCATTGCAGGAACATAATAACAACAAAACTTTTGCGAGGTGACACTGTAGCAGCCTACCAAGTGAAATTTCAGAGTCGTCACCAGCACTTTATTTTTAACATTGCCAGTGTGTTTCATGTTTCAATGTTTCCAACACTTTCGACAACGTTGCAGCAACGTAACTGATGATAACTTTCCAAATATAATGTTCCACTAACGCTGTTATGTCACAATCGTACGTTGTGGGGCCAAACTGTATTTCCAGGGCTTTTTTTGTTCAACAAAAGGCCAATGGAAGTTTTACACTGGATTTTGCAGAAAATAAGCTCAAACAAAAGTTACGTTTTGTTCATCAAAATAATCTTCACAAATGGACAGCACTTTTATGATTTTCGAAGGGTAAACACAATCGCCAGATGTAAAAAGCTAACATCAGGCTACAAAGGAACAAGACCCCAGTCATCTAACTCAGCATCACCACCACTAAGTGACTACTGTCAAAATTCACTAGTGGGGTATTTTACTGACTTATTTTATATTGTATAATAAAAGGTGGAGATCTCTTAAGCTTGTGTTAACCACAAACCTTTTTTTAAGGCCATCTAACCAAAAACCCATTCAAAAAATGCTTTGACTTCAAGAGGAGGGAACCAGAAGTGCTAATATTCCAACTAGTTTGCAGGTTTTAGGATTCATTCCTGCAGCACATGCATATCTTCCTGTCTATTATTGCATTTATCTTATTAAATTGTGGGTCTAGCATTATTCTAAGTTAACCTACTCAACCCTTGTGAAGTTGCTTGGCTAGCAGGTGAACAGCACAAATTGTGTGAGTCTTGTAACAATCACCTCAAATAGCATCAACCTCAAAAGCAAATGCTTTGCTACAAAACACTTTACAAAGGCGGGATACTCTCTTAGGTCAGTGTTTCCGCTGGTAATGTTTTTCCACAGTAATTAGCATTTGACACAACTCTGCTGTGAAGAATGCAGGAGGACACTCAATAAATCTGAATTGTGAATGGTTAAGAACCAAAATTGATAAGCAGAATCAAAATTAGAATTTCTTAAAATCCAAATGATACCAAACCCTAAAGAAGAGAACATTTCCTCCTGATTCCTGCATATAATTATCCTATCAGTTTTTAAAAAGTCAGTCTTGCTTTAATTGCTAAAGACTTTGCATACAGATTTTTTATGACGCAACATGTTAATTGGTGCAACAGTAGTGATGACAGTGCAAAAATCAACTTACTGGACAATGTAAACCACCGACAGTGAGGCAGAAAAGAAAGGCGGGGTAGATCTCCAGGCTGGTGAGAGGTGATAACAGCATGTTAACTTTCACCTCTTTATTCCGCTGTTACTATGAATCATGAAAGTGTGATGCAATATCAACCAGCGTGTTGTATTAGTTGTATGGGTTGTACTACCCAGATTTCAGCTCATACGTACGTGTTCTGGTGAGCACGCTGGATGCAGTTGAAAACGTGTCCAGTTTCTGGGTCGTCGCTGTACATCTGAGGATACTGCAAGACAAGACAAGGCAAGTTTATTGGTACAGGCAATTCAAAGTGCTTTACAAAAGCCCCAAAAGGGTGCAGCCAGTGCCTAAGCATGAAACTATGTAAACAAAGTCAACAATCTGAGTGAGTGTAGTGGTGTTTGAATGAGTGAGTGCAGATTTGAAACAGTGTGAACAGAAGGAGTGGACTACATTCTACTATATCTGAAATCCAGTTCTACTACTCACCTGCACGTTGTACTTCTTGCGGGCTTTGCCAACTTTAAAGGCCAGATGTCCAATCATCATTATACTGGCAGCGCCAGTGAGCACCACATATCCATACTCTTTGGAAAGTGCAACCATCCTGACAGACTTGAAAGAGGGAAAGTAACAGAGCCGAATTAGTTTAGGTTATTCCAAATAAAAAATGCATGTATATACAGTTCTATAAATTCAGCTTTTGACTGAATTTGAACGTAAAAAATCTTGTTTGAGTTATCTTTAGTCTAGCTTTTCGTTTTTTGTTATGACTAGGAGGAGGGAGGAGTTTTTTTCCCCGTGCAAATAAGTAACACAAAATGCTCCTTTTCCATGCTTATGAATGCATCACATATTGGTGTTTGTGTGCCTCTTTGCCCCTTATCAAACAATCGATTTATAAATCTGCTAACAAGAGAAAGGAGGTTGTAAAACCAAAAGTGGAGAGCAAGGACGCCATATAGACGAAAGGTCATTTGAGCATTCAAGCGGCGTCACTAATGTTAGACCAACAAGTTTGAGAGGAAATACAAAAACACACACACCTCATAAAAATAAGCGTTTAACATACCTTGAAGATGCAGAACACGACGTTGGCAGAGCAGACAGCGACAAACCCACCGCACTGAAGTTTCCGACTCAAATGTTAATGTGACAGTGTGCGTACAGGCTTACGTAACGCACGTACGTGCTACGAGGGCGTGGTGGCCGCTTATACTGTCCAGATTCTGTCTTGGAAAATGATTTACTTGACGGTTCACAGCGAATATGTGCTAAATGTCACGGAGACGTCCGGTTTCATTTGTCAGCGTTGCTGTACAGTGCTCCACTGCAACATTTCCTCAAATAATCAGTTCCACTTATCTGACATGCGCGTTAAACCGCAGGTAAGCTATGTGGCTAAAGTATGTACGCACGTTACCATAGTAACCGGCTAAACTAGGGGACTCCCTGACCAGAGTGATGAGCAAGAATGGCCAAGTTTAAGTTAAACTAGTTAAACTATTAGTTTAGTTTAACTTTAAGACTCAGTCTTGGGGTATGACCATAAACTGCATGTAACTGACAAACTGGAGATAGCCTGCATTATTTGAGTACAGTATTTCCATTTTTGACTTCTTTATATGTATACTCAACTATATTTGAGTGAGAAATATTTACTTTTTATTGCACTACATTTATTTTTGGCAGCTTTAGTTGCTAGTTAGCCTATACAAAGATTTTTACATAATCAGATTTTTATTTTTATTTTAGTTAAGTTGAATGTTTTTTCACACCTAGTTTTACTTTAGTTTAATTTTAGTTAATTACTTAGAACAAAGACATTCAAAAATGTTTATTATGGAGAGAAAATTGGTACCATAATAGAATTCACAATATGTAATCACAATTATTTTGGATGTTTGGTATCTAATTGGTCCACTGACAGTAAATTAGTGATGATGAGCTACATCATTGTACTGAATTAGTTGACTTGCTTAAATTATTTTTCATGTACACATATCAAATGGGTATTTTTTGTTCTCATAGACATAGATGAAATGGGTCATGACAAATTAATGTAAAAATAATGAATTAATTGGAGCCTAAGTATTGCAATAAATGAATATTAAACATATGCATCACGGCATCAATAATATTAATACAATTTTTAAAATTTAACATAGGCTGTAATAATATAACACCTACTATATGGAGGGCATTTTTTCTGTATGATGAGCACTTTTGATAAGTACTTTTGAGTCAGTAGAAATCCAAATAGCAGTAGTACAATGCAAGTAGTAAAAATAGACCTTTTTCACTGCAGCCATTATTACATAAAGAAGTCAGATAAACATAGGTGTTACCTGTGATGTTCATGTCTGCTCACCTACACTCAAGCTGCTCAAGCTACACTCAATGCAACAGGACCTTAATTAGTATCATTGGTAACACATGTGTTTACCCTGCTATTTCATATTAATATGGCTGCTGTGAAAAAGGTCTAAACTACTTGTGTACTTTTAGTTAAGTGAGATTTTCAATGCAGGACTGACTTGCAAAGCAGAAAATCTAAGTTGCTGTTACAAAATTGAAATTCTCCTTTGAATTTATATCTGTGCCAATTTTGCTTTTTCATTTGGTTTTTCTCATTTATGCAGATGGAATTCTGAGATGTTTAGAGGTGAAAACTATCAACTCATTCTAACACCTGTGACACAGGGGTCATAAGTAAACACAACTTACCTCTTAGACATCCCAAGCTGAAATGGTTGGCAACCCGTGCCAAGGAGAACCCCTCAGAGAATTTTTTTTTTTTAAGTATTATTTATCTAATAAATCAAGTCTCAAGAGTGGATGATGTCATTGGGTATGGGTGGTCCCCCCCCCCATTACTTGAGGTACATTTATCATTGCTTGAACACACACATAGAATAGATGATTAACTATAGATAGTTATTAACAGATATAAGGCGGTGGGTCAGACAGTTCACAAACACAGGAAACAGGGTTTGGTCAATGTGTGACCGATCAATATCTATTGAACAGTGCAGCCATATCAGCTTTTACTGCACTTACAATCACTTTTTAGGGCAGACATTTGGACTTGGCAGGAAAAGCACCAGCACAAGTGATAATATTAATTAATGATGGCTCCGTCCTTTTGACCTGCCCCAGAAAGCCATGCTAGTGAGCCAGTAGGTAAACCTAAATGGAAGGTATCCAAAAAGTCAGTGTCGTCTGTGGAGGTGAGCAGAGACCGGACAGGCCACAGCTTCCTGTGTCACATATCAGGTCAAGCTGAGGTGTTAGTGGTGTCAGCAGACACAGGCTCACTACTGAGAACTGAACTGAACTCATAATCATTTTAGACATATTATATTATATTATATTATATTATATATTATGTCTGCTGTGTCTTTGTATGAGCATGCCAGCACTAGGTGGAAGCACATCAACATGTCAGTGGTTGTTTTAACGCAAACAAGTTTTATGAATGTAGATTATCCGTACAGATAAATATGAGACAAGTCCTTACAACTGCAGTATGACGTTGTGACTAGCAAGTTCTAAGCCAAGGGATTACAAAAACAAACAAACCTATGCCCTTGTTTGACAGTCTGCTTTATCTTGAACTTTTCCTTTACATTTCACAATTCATCTGTCATACTAATGACAGTAGAATGATAGTGCAAAAAATGTTGGGGTGTGTCGATGAGGTGAATCAAGGAAGGCCGTTCTAGGACCAACACTAAATCACTCCAGTGAACACTGCATGACACCAGGAGAAGAAGTGTGAATTTATATGTAATTTATTTTTAGAACGCTTTAGAACTTGTAAACATGAGATCTTTTCACTTGAAGTCTTTTGAAATGATGAGTTAAATGAATGCACTGTCCCTACATTAAGTTTCTAAAGAAACATAATCAGCATATCAGCAGACTTCCCAGCATGCAATGTGTGAGTTAAGATTCTCCTGAGACCTTTTTAGTTTGAAGAAAACATGCATGATTGAAACCTGCTGTGCGTCTCTAATCCACGTTTAATCGTGAGTCGTGGTTGTTTGTTTTCACAATAATGAAAACACTGCAAAAAATTATGGTTAATATTTGGAGCAGAAAATAATTATCTTTTATTCTAATATTGTTCTTTATTTTTCCTGATTAAATCCCTGTTTTTCCTGATGACATGAATCTCTGTGTTGAGACAACTACAATGATTATTATTGATGTGTAAACTCTTCGATCTACTCTGAACGGATTAGTTAAATGAGTCACCAGCAGATTGAATCAAATTCTTTTCAGTTTGAGTTCAATTCACCTTTGTTGCCATTCAGACCTCTTGATTAGTCCAATCCACACCCCGTTGTTTAAGGCTGACCTCGATGTGATGGTATAAAACTTTGCTCTAAATGTCGACCCAGAGACAGAATCTTTCAGCCTTGTTATGAACTTCTGTCTCCCCTCCATTTCTGTCTCCAACTACATTCTTATTATAATATCATCTTTTTTTTTTTTTTTTTTTTTTTTTTTTTTACCAATTTTTAAACAAGGTAGCTCCAACAGGAGCAGCTGCAAGTTCTTTGCATAAAATGGAGAACTTACTCCATCAACTGAGAAAATGTGAAAGGAAATCAAATTTGTCAGCGTGATTGGAGAGTTGTTGGTTCGACTCAATATCGTAAGCTTGTAAATTTTCTTTAGTACAACTGTATGTGGTTTTTTAATGAAGAGCCGCCCGAGGGGTCAAAGGTCACAGCCATTCAGTGTGGGTTTTCGGCCTTGCCACTACATGCAGAGTTCCGTTTCTCTGGATTCTTTGAATCTTTGAATGATATTATGGATTGTAGATGCTGAAATCCCTAAATTCCTTGCAGTTTTGTGTTGAGAAATGTTGCTGTCTGATCCATGCTTGTGAACGACCAAGCCTTTTGTATGCCTCTACCCTCTGTACCCTATCTGTGTCTTTATCTATATACCTGTGGAATGTTCCTAACAGGTGTTTTTTGAGCATTTCACTACTTTCACAGTCTTTTGTTGTCCCTGTCTTTACTTTTTTGAAATGTGTTGCAGACATCAAATTCAAATCTATTCACAAAAAACAATACAGTTTAACAGTTTGAATGCTAAATATCTTGTTTTGCAGCTCGTATCTTGTGTATTTTACAGTGTCTTAACTGTTTTGGAATTGGGATTTGTATTGCGAGGAGATTGCCGCGTGGCAGCTGCTCACCGTGGAAAACATTACCAGGTATTCGTCACTAGATGTCCTCATAAAGTCACTGAATATCTCTGACACCAAACAGCTGTGTGGATTACCTCAGTCCACAGGATGGCAAGTGTGAAAAAGCAGTAGACAGTAGACATTACATGATTATAGGCCTCCTGCTCTGTTTTTTGACACCCGTGGATTCTTGGGGGGAAAAAAGGCCCAGCTTCAGTTTTTGGACGAGTGCGTGAGACAGAAATGGACTCAGTGTGGTCAGTGTGCAGTGGGTTGTCGACTGTCCACTCGGGGTGCAGGTTTCTTTCACGGATTGTCAGCGGCACATCTGTCCTCCTCCTCCTCCATCATGCTGAGTCTGATTCAGCACTTCAACACCTACACAGAGAACCAAGAATAGACTCCGGACTCATACTGAGACTGGAGAGAGGAGAAAAACAACTGCTGCTGGAGACCACCTTGTCCCATCTCATCTCGTCCCGTCTTCAGCTGGCTGTATAGCATGGTTTGAATGGGGGGGGTGGGGGTTGGTTGCCTATGGCTGATATGTCAGTCATTATTGTACAAGCCTCATTGCACATACACTGTATGGAGTGGTGTGGATAGACAGATATGGATCCCCCTGTCATCACATTGTTATCATTGCTGCACTCTCTTGTTTCCAAAGCCTGAAACCCGTGGGATCTGATCACATATGGTACATTATGCTTCCCAGGTGTCAGGTGCACCTGCTTTTTGTTCCACCTCCACACACACGCACACACACACACACACACACACACACACACACACACACCTGAGGCAGCTTAATTAAATACTATCCAATACACATACATTCCCACAAACTACACATACACACTAGTTTTAAAGCTTATATAGATGCAGCTTCCACACACACACACTTGGGGCATGTACAGATGGTGAACACTGTGCCTGCAGCTGGACCAGTGTCAGTCAACATTATAACAGTAGGGGAGACCAGGGATGGTAGTAACCCTTTTTTTTAACATCAGTAACACAGTGGTGGTTCATGCTGCATCTCTTAAACTTTGACACATGGTATCCATATTTGTCTACTACAAATAAAACTCACTTGGACATCTATTACATAATCACAGATTACGTGAGTTAATGTCAAAAACAAAGAGTTTTGTTATTAAAACATACACGACTCTGGGGTCAGTTGTAACCAGGCCTTCAATTTGATAATTTTAGGGGCAAGGACTTGGTCTTTGGTGTTGTCAGTTTCTTTGAGGGCACAAAGGCCAAATGCCAGGACAGCAAGGTCATCAAATAAAACAATGATCTTCCATAGAAAGTCCATGGAAATAATGAATTTAACTTTAAAGTTTTTCATAATGACTTATATAAGCTTCTTTTTTTTATCACAAGGGCCACAATGGGCTTCCATAGAGACGGTACAGGGACAGCAGGGCAGATGTTGGAGACAAGCAAATAATGCACTTCTACAGGAACTCTTTGTCACTATTAGCAGAGATGCTAATCTGCGGTGTAAACCACAGAATTGTAGAGTTTTGTTTTCCTGAATGTGCATGTGTCACAGTAGGGTTCAATCATTGTCACAGTTGTGACAAATGTAGATGGCAGTCCCTGGGGTGCAGGCTTTGTGGGCCCAGAACTGACAGCGTTCGCACATGAACCACACCATGGCTGCGCTGCCCCCACTTTTGACTCTGTCAAGAGGAACATTATTACAACTCAAGTCCCCAGGAAGAGCGCTGGGCTTTGACATAGCCAATATGACATAGTGGCCAAACTGTGTAATGACAATATCACGTGATGCCTAACTGCTCAAAAAGACCTTTTTTCCCCCATAGACTTGCATTGTGAAAAAAGCAGCTGTAAAATGGGGGATACATTGTTTTGAACATGACAACCTATGCAAAATGAATTTGGTCCAATAACATTTAGAAAGTCTCAAAGAGCCGCATGATTAAATCATTTTATTCCATTTAAGTTAGTGGAGGGCTAAACCGGAAGTAACCACTCACCCAAAGGAGGTCTTTACTACGCACTACGGGTGGCACAATGCGGAAGCCCCAACACGGAAGTCAGCTTCATGTGCCACTGAGCAGCTGTCCTCCAATGCTGTGTTCAGTTCTGTTTTAGTACATCTATGTTACAACCTCCATATTTGTGGTTGTTAGAAACTTTTGTTTCTTCTTCTTCTTTTGGTAAACTTTTGACTCAGAGTGGCGCCCTCTAGTTAAGGTGTGTTTCTTAACGTCCATGCCAGCAAAAGGGCGAATGGAAGAATGCACTGATATTATATCATTTGAAACGGACATATTTATTTTTGTAAGCAAGCATTATTGTGCCTTGACCTGATGTTCCAACAGTCCCCTGTCTCCCCTACTTTCCACAACTATCCATGTATTGTACTTGTCTGACCTCTATATGACATATTTTGGATTTTACTTCCATTACCTCCGCTACCCAGAGCTTGTCCCTTCGCTCCAGCTCACTCCAAAGCGTGAGATCACTCCACAACGCACCCCCCCCACCCCCACCCGCCGCGCAGTTCAGTGGGCCCCCCTCCTTTGGATTCAGTTTCGGAAAGCGAGACGATGGCAAACATGTTGAGGAGCAACTGACCGTGATCATTGGGAGCAGCGCAGCATGAGAGGACGTCTACAGTGTGAGAATAGATGTGTTCTGGTGGTGGACACCCGGTGAATGGATGGGATTTGAAGCAGCATGAAGGCATCTGGTTGTCAACTTCCATCCAGACAGACAGACAGTGGATGCGCGCTGGATCCAGAACCAACCACAGGATGAACTGAGACATTACGCGCAAGAGGTTGCCACGGGCGAGCGTTCGGTTTGACCTCTGTGGAGATCATTTCTGCGACGAACAACTCGGTGAGGATGTCTCAATGAAGAATGTGACTGCGCCTGACTCTCTCCAGACGGGGTGGATGAAGCCCTCGGCGGTGTCATGCGTCTTGCCCCGCAGCCAAGCGCGCAACCCTTGCGGCTCGTAGTTCTGCTCCTCCTTACCGCGGGGGTGGACTCATCCCCGGTGCTCTCCTCGGGCTGCCCGGACAGGTGTGTGTGCGATGACCAGCTGGTGGTCCAGTGCGCCGGGCAGCACCTGACCACCTTCCCGGTCAACTTGCCGCTGGCCACCCGGCAGCTCATCATCTCCAACAACCGCATCGTGGAGCTGCCGCCGCTGGCGCTCAACTACCTCTCGGATCTGGTGTACCTGGACTGCAGCAACAACTCCCTGACGGAGATCTCCGAGTCCACGTTTGGGAACCTGAGGAAGCTGGCCTACCTGGACCTCTCCTTTAACACCTTGAGCCGGATCGAGGACAGGACGTTCGGCCCCTTGGCCAGCCTGGTGATGCTGAGGATGACCGACAACCCAGGGCTCTCGGAGATTCACCAGGACGCCTTCGCGGAGAACGCGGCCCTGCAGGTGCTGGATGTGAGTCGGAACAACCTGACGGTGCTGAACATCACCTCCCTGATCGCGCTGCCTGCCCTGCGCTCCGTGGGGCTCAGCGGGAACCCGTGGAGCTGCGAGTGCGACAACGAAGACCTGTGCCTGTGGGTCCACCTGGAAGGCTTCAAGTTCCAAGGTTTTATCAATCATTTATTCTAATGTTATGTGAGGCGACATAATCACAACATGACCTTTAATGCTGCTGTTTAGTATCAAGCGGAGCCAATCACATAAGAACTGCTGTGCTCCAATTATTAATTATTAGATAATACCTGCTTATGTAAACTATTGGCCTTTTTCTGGTGGTGCCCTCAATAAATCCCATGAAGAGATGAGAACTTATTTAATACCTTCCATGCAACAAATGAGCTGTAAACGTTTTATATTAATTGGGAACATCCTAGATATTGTTATGGAAAAGAGAACACTTAGCAGATAAAATACCAATATTGTGGGGTAAAAAATTCCAATATCATCTGCTGATATTCTTTATACAGAGCAGGTTATAATATACACAATATAGAATATAAACACATTGTTGGCAATGATCCATCAAAAGTGGTTAACAATTGTGACAAAGTTATGTAATGGAGGCAGGATATTTTACATTTTACCAATACACTTTAATCAGTGCACTAACAGTAAACTTTAATCTAAACTTGTAATAATTAAAAATGATTATAAATAATACAAAGTAGCCTATACATAGAACAAATTGTATGTATGTATTAAACTAGAATTAAGAAAGAGTTCAACTGTACACAGAATGGTGCAGTTAACAATTAAAAACAATCCGCATCATGTTCTGTTAAAAAAAAAAAAATTCATATCAGACAACATATATGCTGATACAGATATGACCAATGTAATTGTGATAGGTCAATATCAGGCTAATAATATCGATGGACTGATATATCAGTCAAGCTATAAATTAATAAATCCATTCTAAATTTAAGCCATTAATAAGACCAACTTTTGGGTTGCCAGGTTGTGAAAAATCCTTCTTGTGGGATTAACCTTTTATGGTGCCAGGGCGAAAAAAGCTACTAAGCCCTCAGTGACCCCCTGTTCCTCACAATCTCTGTGGAAGGTGTATGGTTGTGTGGTAATTTGATTGAACACTTTAATTTCGGAATATGAGCAAAACTAAAATAATGAAGATCTTCAAACTAGATTTTGACAAGACAGGACCTCAAAATATTACAAAATCAAGCAGGAACCCGTCTTAAAGTGATACTCCACTTTCCATGATAACCCACTCAATATGTACTCACCACTATGCCGATGTGATGATAGGTGAAGGTCTTCAGTTCACTAAACAATCCTGGAGTTTTAGGAGAAACAGGGTAGCAGCCTCATCCAGTACAATGGCAGAGAATGGTGGCCATGGATAAAACGTTTAAAAAAAAGAACACAAAACAAACACAAAATGTCTCCATCCTGCTTGTGTGGTGTAATCCAAGTGTCTGCGAGCCATGACATTAAAAATTAACCGCAAAAGACGCCATTTACGCCATGTTTTTAGCTGAAATGTCAGCTGTAGCATGTAGCTGGTAGGATGTAAACATGGCGTCGATCTCGCGAGACTTCGTATATATCCTTATGGCCCATATATACGATATATACGAAGTCTTGCGAGATCAATGTCATGTTTACATCCTACCGGCTACGTGCTACAGCTGACATTTCTGCTAAAAACATGGCGTAAATGGCGTCTTTTGCGGTTAATTTTTAATGTCGCGGCTCGCGGACACTTGGATTACACCACACAAGCAGGATGGAGACATTTTGTGTTTGTTTTGTGTGCTATTTTTAACGTTTTATCTGTGGTCACCATTCACTGCCATTGTACTGGATGAGGCTGCTGTTTTCTGCTGAAACTCCAGGATTGTTTTGTGAACTTAAGATCTGCACCTATCATCACATCGGCATAATGGTGAGTACATATTGAGTGGGTTATCATGTAAAGTGGAGTATCCTTTTAAGGGCCTCATCGTGTCACTTGATATTGTGCTTTTGTGCTGTATTCCAATTTTCAAAGAAACTTAGCATCAACAACCTTAAGCTATAATATGTAACATTTCCACATTAAAATATAAAAACGCTAGATATATCTTATATCTTTTGTTGAGTTGCGTGAGTTAAGGCAACAGTGCACATATGCGGTAGTTCAGGGAAAACGCAGGTTGCATTGGACGTGAGGAAGGAAGTCAGCGAATGTGACTAAACATAACATGAATAGAAGTTTAATATTACCTCGCCCATTAACATAATTTCCTAATGAGTCATATCACATTTTTATCCACAAGACTCCCACCGTTACTGCACAATAACATTAGTGCGATATCTAAAGACATTTTTTTTGCAAAAGAAAGTCAAATTCATCTTTAGCTTTGTTTATTGCATGTTTTGTCTCATTTTTGGCAAATGAATTACACTCAAAATATGAGTGTAGGGAGGTGGAGAGAGAGTCTGTAACCATGTAGGAGACCCCTTGATTGATACATGAGACCCCCTGAAAGGCTCAACAGCAAAATCCTGGGAGGTCTTTAAATGATGCAGTTACAGCTTTAAATAATTATTTGTCTCTTGCAGTTGTCACTGAAATGTCTTTTAAAAGTGTACAATGTTCAGTATTTATCATTCAAATCACAAAACACATTTATTCACATATAAATACAGAAAAACATTGTTACACTGTTTCCTCTTATATTGCCATTGATGCTGCTGTAAATGGTCCACAGTCCAAATGCTGTGTAGTTTTTAAAACATAATGTTGCCCCGTACAGCCTAAAACCCGGTGGATGTTTTTTCTTCTGTCAGGCCCCTGAACCTCTGGGGCCCCAGGGCAGTTTGCCTGGTTGCTAATGCGGACTCGCTGGTGTTTATCCTCCTCCAGCATGAAAAAACATCAGCCAGAGTGATTTTTCACAAACTGACAACCCTAAAATAGCTGTTAAGACTGGTTTATAACAGGTTTATAAATAAGGGTTGGGAGAGTTACTTTCTGGTACAGTTACTGATTACCTGTTAAAAATGTAGTCAGTTATCTAATCCAGTATCTCACTATTAAAGGGATGTAACTTGATTACTTTCAGTTAATTTTGGATTACCTCAATATAAAATATGGTGACTGTTTTACGTTCATCGTTAGGTTTATTAGTTTGTCCAGCTGTTCCTGCCTTTGTTGTGCACATTTAGTGACTTTCTGATTTAAAGTTCCATCTGTGAAAGTATTTTTAGAAGTCAAGATAATGAATTATCAGAGATAAGCTGTTTTCACAAGACCAGAGTGGTGTTAAGACTTATTAAATGTTGTAACGTATATTGTTATTAATTATTAAATGTGTCTGTAATCTGATTACGTCTTTTCCATATGTAAGTATCATGGAATACAGTTGCCTTTTTTTTGTATCCAGGTTACGTAATCCCATTACATGTAATCCGTTACTCTCCAAGCCTGTTTATAAAACACTGTAAAATACTTAATAACCACGCATAAAGCCATATATAAATTCTTGTTTCAGGGTTGTACAAATGAAAGATTGTAGAGAGAAAATGGAGGAGTTAAAAAGTGAGTCCTAACAAAATGGCAGTAAAAGTCTCCTTCAGACCCCTTCAAGGAGGGAATGACTCCTTGCTTACATTCTTTTCAAGCACATGCAGAGCCCTCACTGCTGGATTTCCTTCACATCATGTTACTTAAAAAACTCCCTGTCACATCTGCTCCTCTGAGCACGCACAACACATAATGTCACACGATTCTGTTAGCCGCACAGGGGTTGTCAACATTGTGTAACTAAAGGCACATATTTCTTAACCACACATTTTGGAGCTCTCCAAAATGATTCATTTTGTGTCAGAGCATCCGAGGGAGTGTTAGCTAGCTAACAGTGGAGAAACACACTTGTCTTTACCTGACGATGTGTGATTGGTGTGGTGATATTCAAATGATCATTGAAATTATGTGTTTTAATTTGATTTTTTATTAAATATTTGTTGATAAGTAGCTTTTTCAAATTATAATTCTAACAATAATGATAATTTTAAACTAGCATTTGGCAGTACCACTGCCTCTACAGCCCACTACATGGTGGGCCGCAGCCCAGTGGTTGAGAATGGCTGCATTCAATCCTTTTTATACCCAGATCTAGAAGAAATGGTTTTGCTTGTTGACAATCACTGCAAGCGTTCTTCAGTTTATGCAACGTGATTGGCTCTCTGCTGCAGGAGGTACAATCCACACAGTCTGAGGTGTGGTGAAGTCAAATACACCGTGTATTTGACGGACTTGGCACACCGAGATGCCATCAAAATGTGACAAAGTATGGCTGTGCTACCAGAGATAGATGCTAACATTTTCAAGAACTGGCCCCACAGGCCACCAAGCCCCTAAATTTTAACACAGCCTTTATTAACTGTGACACCACAACTGTGTTGCCCACTCTGTGAACTGTGATGCGGTGCTTCCTGAAGGCTTTGGTTCCAATGAAAATGAGTTACCATCAAATTCTCTGCCTCTTAAATTCACTCCTAAATGTTTGTTTTTTAAAATAGTCTTTATAGCTTTTTATGTATCTGGTTCTTCTGTAAGGATCACATTAGTAGTTTGAGTAGGCTTAGTGAATCCCTACTTCAGCAGCCCCGACATATCTGTAGCCAGTCGGTGATGAGTGCTGTTACCTGTTTTTGAAGAATATTGAACTCAAAGACATGAAGTTTGTGCAACAGTAATGTCTTGTTGAAGACTTGCAGTATGGGGGCCACCTACATGGAATATTTGGTGGCCACAGAGTAACTTTCAGTGGGCCATCGGGCTGTGATTGATGTCAAACCCTGCCTACACATCTGTAGTGTCTGATAAAAATAAAGGCATAAAATGCGGAGAAGAATACTTCCACTCATGTGACTCATACTAATGTGAAGTAGAAAAAAATAAAGTATTGGTATCAGCGTTGTTGGTTCAGGCCCTAATAGCTACACACGTGTTTGGCAAAGTCTGCAAAGTTCACCCCTTTCTCAGCTTTCAGTGGGATGAGCCGCAGGTGATGGCAGCGGAGCGTGACAGCATTCAGACTATCAAATAACAAAGAGGGTGAAAGAAGATCGGAGGCAGGGAACCATTTGAATTTCTCCTCTCGCAACTGTGTTCATTAATTCAGCCCTGCAGTTTGGGAGGAAAACAAGAGGGTCTTTTATCTTAAAATGACTAATCAATCCTTTTTTTAATGCTGCTACTTGGATACTGTGCTGCAGATGTTATTAATGGATCATATTTGCGCCATCAAATATCGATCCCTCCCGTTGTGTTTTAGCACCGTCGAGGTGATAGATGTGTCTGATATTCAACAATCGTTCTTACTTTGAGTTATTATGTTCATGCTTTGGTGTGGATGTGTCACTATGCAAAAGGGCAGCTGCTATTTATAGTGCGTCTTACTGAGCAAGAAGCCAGTAATAATTCTAACACCATACAATACACCCGCCACACTTACTAAAAAGGCATCCCCTGCCTATCTCTCTCCCACACACACACACACAAACACACACACATACACACAGACTATAGTTCACCATGGTCCCTGTGCAGCTTAGGCCGAATCCAAATGAGTCCTGCAAGAGCTGTCCTATTTTCTAGCTGCTCATTGCTTTTTGTCTAGCTTAATTTGGAGTGGAGCCTCTTCCAGTGACAGCTGCCAGCAAGGGAGAAGGCGGACACATAGATACACACACACATTCTCTACCTCTGTTATGTATACACACAGTCTGTCCATCGCTTTTGAGCAGACAGCGAAGGCAATACCTCATTCTGTCGTACGCTGAGTTTCCTGAAGCATGTGGAGAGACAGAGAGACAGAGCACAAAAACATCAAAAAATATCTTGTCACAAATTGGAAATATTTCCTCATTAAATGTATTTATGTTGAAAATAAAATAAAAAATACTGGGATTGAAAATGTATCGAATTAAAATACAATTTGTTATTTGAAATATATTCTAAACAAACTGATATTATCACATTTTAGAAAAAGATAAGTCCTGCTAATTTCCTACAGATTTGAAGTGGCCAATCATGGTATCTTGGAGTTGGGTGCAGGGGTGCATGCTGGGTGATTTCAGTCCATCCTTGCCAGAAAAACGGGGCATCATGAGGTTTGGGAAACACTGATAAATATTGTTTCACCATTTTCTAACATATAGACCAAACAACTAATCAATTAATCAAGAAAATAATGGACAGATTAGTCAACAATGAAAATAACTGTTAGCTGCAGCCCTAGTTAGGAGCAGTGTAAAGAGCGATAAAGCCTGGCAGCAGACTGCAGTGGGGTTTGTATTCTATGTGAAACCAAAATTCAGAGTTGATTTACAGTATTTAAAGTTATAAGTTACTTAAGTTATGTTTTGTGAGTGATGTCACCTTCATAATTGAACATATTTATTTCAGCCCGAACCATGATCCTTTCCTTTTTTGGTACCTAAACCGAACCAACTGCTGTTTTACAAATTCAACGTGCTTAACATGAGGTGACTTATGTGGTGCCATAGAAAATACAGCAATATCGTACTGTGACTTTAGAACAATCCTATTTGAACACAAACTACCATACATACTGAAACAACCAATGAAAGGGCCAGGATACTATACTGAATGGCAAAATTATGCAACGTGTTCCATGTTACATGGAGGCTCCGTGTCTGAACAAGACAGCAACTGTGTATTGCTTTGCACACAGTCAGTCGCAGCCAATTACACAATCACTCCTTCCGTTCTTACCCGTCAAAACAAGAGCTCCAGAGCTACACGCTGCATCACTCTTTCACCAGCTGCTTGATCGGGGCAGTGCTGATGCGATGGCACGATCAGTGGCGCTGATGTGATCGGTTCTCCAATTACAAAAAAGGTTTTGGGTTTACAGGAATAGCAAAATGATTGTATATTTGGCCTTTTTTGGGATTACTGGTTATATATATTGTACAGTTAAAGTTATGGTACTAATATGATAATTATCTGGCAGTGCTATTTGTGTCACGTGACTTACATCATGTAGGCCTTTTAGTTGTCATTTAAAATGGACCTGTTCTGTTGTTTAGGCATGAGGACATGTTGGTGGTCTCTAGTCAGTATTTTTGCAGTTCTACAGCACATGTGTTTGCTAATTGTTTTTTTCTTCTGTTATATTTTAGTGTCATTCAGTAAACCTGCCTTAGCTGCAATATCTGATCAGATTTTGATTATATACCTTCATTATTGAACTGAAATCCAGTAGTTCATGTTCATTTTATTTACATTTTATTTTTAAGTTTAAATACATTTATTGAAATAGTGCTCATCTATGCCATACACACACAAATGGATGCGCACACATCCATACAAATTCACAAACACAGAGCCACTGATTCATGCATTTAGACACACAAACACAGATAAAGCACACTTTTAGCGCTTGAGGGGGGGTGGTAGAAGAATAAAATTTTGGAGACGACTGTGTTCCGACTGCGAGCTGTGTCTCCGAAGCCTTGTTATCTCTCGTCTGGGTCTCACCTGGCTCATACAACACGGCTCGCTTGTCTCCTCGGTTTAGGAGACGCATCAATAGCAAACGAGTGAGCGCGAGAGACGGAGAGAGAGAAAGCTTCAGGAAGGAACCAACAGATTCTCCTCTGTCTCGCCTTCCTGGCTAGATTAGCACTCTCCCAGCTGTTATATAAGGAGAGCGTCTAGAAATAGAGCAGAGTGTGGTGTAGATTGGGGGGGAAGGAGGGAGGGAAAAGCCCTCTTCTTTGATGCCAGTCCCTTCGGGTGGAGGGAGGGGATGGTGGGTGGGGGGGTGAAGCCAGAAGGGTTTCCTTCCTAGCTGTCAGGCACGCACACACACACACACACATATGGACACGTGCACACACACACAGAAGCACACGCTGCAAGGACAGAGATAGAAGACGGGAATGTCTCGTGTAGGGGGCTTGTGCATGTATGTTAAGAGGGGGTATGCATGTATGTGCATGCATGCATGTGTGTGATTCTAACAGCATATTGTGTGAACAGTGCACAGCAGCAGCTTTTTCGAGAGGATCAGAGTATGCTTTGAATTCTCGGTGGTGGATGGAGCTTAGAGAATGTGAAGCTGTCCTCGAGTTTCCTCAGCTGAACGTTCGTTTTCAGATCTGTGAGCCGCAGCAGAGCTTCTCTGAGGATAAGACGGGAGATTTATGCACTGAGTGAATACAATATTACATTTGAGTCGTGCTATGAAATCAACTCGTCAAGTGATTTGATTGAAAGCTTCAGTATGATCCCTCTCACCCTCTGTCAAATCACACCTCCCACCAACCTGAGTCAGTTAGAACAGCAACACCTCACATTGCCGCTGAGAGTCCATGAAAAGTAGTTGGCAAGCTAGCAGAGAAGTTGAAAGAGTTAACTAAGAGGGGACAAGCATTTGCAATTATCACATGGTAATTAATAATAAACAGTTCATATAAGCATCCAAACTGAATAAACAGTTATGATTACCTAACATGAATGGATTACAAGTGGAGCAGTTGGATAAAAATGATGATTTAAAGCTATATGTCAAATTTTCTCATTAAAATGTCTAATAATGCCAGCCTATGTTATGTATTTTTTTGAGTTGTGTACTTACATTATCCCAAATGTTTCCAATAATGTTAAACCCAAAAAAATCTTCAAAAATTATTCAAGGAAAAAATGCGTTTCTTGCTAGCTGTTACTAGCTAGTTGCTGGTTGCTATAACTTCTGGGAAAACATGGGATACGTTGGATATGTCAGAGGGTGAGGACGTCGGTAAACGTGACTAAATGTAACTTGAATAAAACTTTAATAGCTAATATTACCTTGTCCATGAACACGATTTCTGCCTGAGTCATATCAGATAGATTTGCATCAGCTATGGTGGTTGTTTAAAAGTGAAGAGAACAACTCCCATGATCCCACACTACTTCATGATGTCATCAAATCTGATGAAAAATGTGTGATGATAAATGTCTTTTGCTATTATTGAAATGTTAGCAGCAGAATTTACATATTGTACATTTAAATAGTTTGCGAAGAAAGTTAACATTCAAATAAGTTATATAGTAATGAATGAATAAGTTGATATAAATATCCAAAAGTAATAAATAAACTGTTATAATTAACTAAACTTAATGGAGTAATGAGTGAAATTATTAAAAGTATTTGATTCATGGTTTGGTGTTAATTGTTAGATAAACAGTTGAAACAGTTACCTAAATTAAAATATAAATGTGAAATAGCTAGCTTTAAAGGTAATGGATAAAAGTGTTGAAATAACTACATGCAATTAATGGCCGAACATGCAAAATTGTAAGCGAAGAGTATGGATTAGCAGCTAACTAAAAATAAAAGATGAATACTGTAAATATTTAGCTAGCAAACCGAGTTAGCTATTGGCTACATAAATAGTTGGTTAATATAATTAAATTATCAAGTAAGTAATTGATAAACAATTAAAATGATTGGCTAGAAATGGATGAATGGTGTGGAAATAATTATTATGGATATGGTTTCAATAGTTGACTAACAGTAATGGATAATGAATGGATAAACACGTGCTAAAATGATACAAGGGCCAAATGGTTAAAATGATAAAATGGCTGAAAGTAGTCGATAAATAGTCACATGGTAGTGGTAGAAATGAAAATCTGACCGAACCAAAACACCTTTGTTGTCTTAGTTTATCACCATTGAAATAAATTGAAATGAACACATTTGTAATATGGAGAGCTACTCGAGTTCATCTGATGGTTCATTTAGAAAAAAATGTCTGGGAATCACTGACCTAAAGTACAGTGTCAACGCTAGAACAAATATCCAAGGGGGGCTTGGTAGCTGTGCATGGTGAAAGTGAAACCATATGACGTGATACGTGATGCTACTGTTCAATTAAAGAACACCTTTAGGCTACAGATGCATTCAATGTCAATCCAACAACACTAGTGGAGTAACATCACGCCACCGAGCCCTGACGTCCAAACCAATAATAAATTATATTTGTACAGACAGATTTTTCAGCCTGTGCACTGATTATAATTATAAACACACATCTGCCTTCCTCTGTTTAGCCTCACTAGAGTTAATAACCAGAAAAGAGACAAAACTCAGAGAATTCAAAACAAATGACCAACAATAAAGGATGTTTTTTGTGCACTGAAAGTGTGTGTGCTTCTGAAGTCATTATATGAAACAAGAATCAGTGAAACGTCATACAATTCTATTCTATTCTATTTTATATTCTAAGGATTAACCTAAAAAAACACTACATATCAATAACACCTTTGCAATATTGATGATATATTTGTGTACGATGTTTACTATGTAACATAAAAAGCATACAGTTATTCTATTACAACCAATCTTATCCAGATTGTTGTCTGGATTGCATTTACATCTACTTAAGATCTGAACACACTGCAAGCCAGACTACTTGACCTGGCAGATCTGATCACATTCTGATCACAAAGTGTTTACACCTTGTATTAACATATGTTTTTCCTTGCAGATACAGATCACATTTTAATACCAGGTGTAAATGGGGTGCAGAGGTCAAAGCTACTCTAACAGGCAAAGCTGTCACATGATCAAATAGAAACCTGACATCGGACTATATCACCATAAATATGGCCCAGCAGTAGAATAAGCATATAATTTTGTTATAGATTGCCACTGACTATTTTACAAATAAAAAAAGAAATGAAAGAAAGAATGAAAACCATGACAGAAGTGGGATTGCCTTTATGAGGGAATATCTAGCACATGACACCATTTTTAATTTAAGACAAGTTCTTCTTTGAACACAGGCATATTTCTGAGGTGGCAATCACTCGCAAGGGCCCGTTCTCCACCCAACATACCGTTGGAGGGCCTGCTCTGTCTGTGGGCCCCCACCTCATGGGCCCCAGTGCAGCTGCACTGGCTGCACTGTCTGTGTTTACGCCCCTGTCTGTCTCTATCTATAAACAACATTTTCATAGCAAAGTATGCCACTGTTGTTATAGAAATGGGGTTACGGAAAACTGTTCCCTGTGCAGAAACTTCCAAGTCTTTTGATCTCTCCCAGCGGGAATTCCCCCCAGCACAAAAGCTTTGAAAAAACAGAAGCCAATTAAAAACAGTGGCCGTATGGAGACGGCAGCACTCTGTTGTGTTGTGCTGCGTATCTGCTCGCAGTAACAAAAGACTGTGCCAGGCGTCGGGATTATTTTTCTGAAAAACGCTTCTCTTGACAGGCATCATGCGGCGTATTTAATTTTGACTGATGGGGCCTTTTAAAATTGTATCCATCTACTGTAGTTTTCTGAAAGAGAAGGAACTCGACATTTTTCATTAGGATTTGAGGATTCGGCGAGGTCTTAGTCGTAGTCAAACCCAGCGCCTGATGATGAGAAACCTTATTATCAGTGGTTTCAGGCAGACACAAAGGCCCAAGTCACGCTCTAATCCTGTGGGGGAGAAAGGAGTTTGAATAATTCATCCACGATTTTTTTTTGTAATTTAATGCTGCATCAACTCAAGTCTGTTGTACAGGGGAAGCTCCTAAAGCCTCGCAGCTTTCCGATAAAGAAGGCAACATTGTTACACTGCTGCAGTTTTCTACATTTGAGTCTTTTCACTGTGTGATCCTGAATATGTTATGGATATCTTCAGCTCAGTTTGCTGCCATTTATAAAAGTTATGCAAAACAATATATAGTAATATGCTTGAATTATTTAACAGGCTACTCCGTTTATGTATAATATTTTCCTTGCTAAGCTTCTTCAGACATCAAAGGATCTTTTAAAGTATATGATAATTATGTGCCAAGGCGTGTCTTTATGTTTGCTGAAAGTAAAGTTACTTGATATTTGCAAAGGAGATCAGCAGTTAAATGCACTTTAAATGGCCTGAAAATATATTTTCTCAATCAGTTTCTTACTCTGAGTGACAAGTTCCTGCCTGAACACATTATTTTCTTCCAAAGTCAGAACAGTTTTAGTTATTTCACATGAAAGATTTCTGTATTTGTGTTTTTGTCTCGGGGTTTATTGTAGGCAGGGCACAGCTGTAACAATGTGATGTCATGTACCTCTGTGCACCAATCATAATATGATGTCGGGTGTGGGGATATGCTGCCATCAGTAAATATCTTTTCACTTATGTGGCATTTCGAAGTATTGCATAAGAAAATGTTAATGGAAATAGCAAAATTTGAGACAAAACTTGCAGAAAAAAAGTTTTTATGTTTGCTTAGGTGGTTTTTAAAAAAAAATAAATAAACCACCTTTTCTGAATAAGTTCTGACATGGCCCAGATTTAACTCACATGACTGATCATCCACTCCGAGGGGAAGAAGAAGAAGAAGTTGTTTCCGCTGTCATGAATATAGCTGACATGAAAGAATAATGACAACTTGCCCAACTGAAAAAAAAGTTCTAAAGGACCTCTCTCCATTTTTTCTCTTTTTTTTTTCTCATCCAGTGCTCGCTTTAACTATTGGCTGTTGGCACTGCCACACTGCCCCCATGACTGGCCAAGGAAAATGTTATTGTTTCTTCAAATTCTTCATCTTTGAGGCTAATTGGTAAAGGAGGGCAAAGAACTATGACCTATACTGTCAACTTCTCACACAACTGCCGTATGCACAGCCTAGTTTATTCACTTTAGACCAGTTGATGGAAACACACATAGATTGTTTTTTTTAATTGCAACAT